>JADNSB010000013.1:0-255406 GCA_019695575.1 Angomonas ambiguus | reverse complement strand
CCAGCAACTAAAGACCAAGGACGGCGAGATTGCCGCACTGCAACAGCAGCTGAACGACCTGGAAGCGACCCGTGCCCAGCAGGAGCAGGCCAAGGACGGCGAGATTGCCGCACTGCAACAGCAGCTGAACGACCGGATGGCGGCGCGCCGTCAAGAGGGAAGTTTAGATGCTGTGTCAGAAGTTTTGGACCGTAACATGGAGGATGGGATTGGAATTAGTGAGAAGGACGTCCAGGAGTACTTGGAAAGGTTTTTGGAAGAGGAGCGTCTTAGGCAGTTAGCGATTTCCCGTAGTGGATTGGATAGGGAGGGTACGGCTTTGTTGAACGGGTTTTTGTTTTCTGGTGATGTTTCTAAAGGGGAGGGTAGCGGCGACCGGTTTACGGACTTGGAGTTAGAAAATAAAGCGTTGAAAGCGTTGTTGTGCAGAAGGTGGCGGTTAATGAGAAGCGAATTTATGTCTTTTCAGTAGTTGTTAGCCTTTTGAAAAGAATACTTTTATAATAGAAGTTTAATGAGAATTCCAGTTTTTTAAGCATAGACTTCTATAGATAGATTTATAAAATTCTAACTATAATACTTATTTTAATTTTTGGTTTGTGGTTTTGTAGTGAGGTTCTTTTTTTTTTTTTCGTATTATTTTTGTACGTGTTTACGATGACTTATTCTACCCCCCTTTTTTCTTTTTATTGTTACAGATAAATGAGTAGCGTTGAGGGAAGTGGAAAGGAATCTGACGCTTTGGCGGATGCACTTCTGCATGTACAGGTACTGCAAAAGTGCTATGACGAAGTGCTAGAAGCCTACAATGAGAAGTGCAATGAAGTGTCTAGGCTAAAAAGTAGTAACGCTCAAAGTGTTGAGCGAAGTTCTGAATATACTACATTAAAGGACGAGCTGCTAGATCTCAAGGAGAATTTTTTTTTAGTGAAGTCGGAAAACGAAGAGCTACGTCAGGAAAACAATTTGCTAAAAAATAATAGGTGGCGTCTACTTGGGAGTGATCACATGGCGTATCAGTAGCCACTTAAGACAGTTTTCATGAAAAGCTTACAGTCCCAGTGGTTTTGGTCTTTCATTATCCCGCATTTCCGTCACAATTGTTTTTTTTTCTGTGAGAGGAGTTGTTTTCTACGTGCTTTAGTGTGGGTGTAGCGTTGATAACTTTTTGATTCCACATCTTGTGTTTCTCACTTTTTTTTTTCTCGGTAAGATTCTTTTCATTTTTCGTTTATTTCACTCCCACTCATGTTACGCCACCCGTCTGCGGATGGAAACACTGTGGACGATGTGTCTTGGACCTTCGTGCACGAAACTCCGCTGAAATCTCCGTCTAAAAGTTCGTTTCCGGAGGATAACCTCTCGATCGATTCCCCTTCTGCCACTGGACTCACCAGCACCCCGAGGCAGAACTCCCCTTCCTCTACCCGAAGGAAATCAATAACGGGAAAGAGTGTAAGCCGCCGTATGTCAATTTGTTCAGAGGCAAATACGTCGTTTGATAGTATCGCGATTATGAATCGACGTATGAAAATTGATAGGGCTGTGGTAGAAGACCGTGAAGCGGCAATGCGTCACCGAATTTTAGTAGAGGAGGCGGATGAAATATATCTTATAGAGTCTCGCTTTAAGGAATGTCTAGAAGAAAATGGACTTATCGCGGTGAACCCTCTCACGCCGTTGTGTGGTGAGGAGGCCTCCGGCTTGTCCTTTGACGCTTCCCACCCAGTAAGAAGAGGATCGATGACGTTGGAAAATTTAATCGCCCTTCACGAGAAATTGAGCGAAGCGGAAAAGAAAAGGAAAGAGGCCGAGGAGAGGGTGTCACAGTTGGAGGAGGAGTGTCAGAGGTGGAGGCGCATGGCGGAAACAGCGGGTGTAGATTCTACTGTGTCGGCGGAAAAGGAGTCGGTGGAGGACCTAAAGAACCGAATTCGGGAGCTGGAGAAAGCGAACGCTGAGCTTTCTTTGTGCAACAACAGACGTTGGAGATTGCTAAGAAGTGACTACATGGCATATGTGTAATTAACTTTTGTTTTAAAATTTAATGACATACTTTATTTTGTTAACGGTGCGCGAAATGACACCATCGTTGTGTTGTAATATGATTGCCGGGTTACGAAAGTTGAAATAATAATAAAAACGAAGTGATAACCATAAACAGTATCGATGTACACCCCTGTTTCAATTTTTTCTCTTTGTATGCTTCTCTTTTCCCTTTCCCCGTTTCTTTTCTAAAAGGACTTAATGAAGTGGCTTTTTCATTGGTTTCCTGGAGGTAGGAGCAATGAACCTATTTCCGATCAAAGACACATCCCCATCCACAACGTTGAAGCGTCCGCTTCTTACTGTAATAACGAAGTGAAAAGCTCAAAGTATAACCCTTTGACCTTTATACCGGTTAATTTTTTTGAACAAATTAAAAAGCCCATTAATGCGTACTTTATTGTAGTTGCCGCGTTACAGTTTATACCCGGTGTCGCCCCGGTGAGTCCCTACTCCACCATATTTCCTATTACCGTAGCCTTTGGAACGAATGCTCTAAAAGAAGCGATAGACGACATTAAGCGTAGAAGACAAGATGCTAAGCGCAACTCGAGAATATTTCACCTTATTAATAAGCAGTCTCTTTCCATTGAACCACAAAAGAGTAAAAGTATCCAGGTCGGTGATTTAATCGTCTTGAAAAGTGACGACACTGTGCCTTGTGACGTCGTTCCACTGTACAGTTCCGATCCTGAAGGTGTCGTGTTTATCTCGACCGAGTCGCTGGATGGAGAAAGTGGATGCAAGGAAAGGTATTCTGTTCTACGCGGTGACCGATGGAAGGCGGAGGACACCCATTTTCCAATTCAGGCAGCCGCCAAATATATTATGGAAGCTGACCTGAGGCTCTCGGTGGAACACCCCAACCACGTCTTGAATCGGTTTTCTGGTCTCGCGGTGATCCCATTTCACCCGAATACAGTCGCAACTGGTGTCCAATCAACGGTTCACGTGGAGTCCGCACTGCGGGATTCGGCAACGCTCTCCGAGTTTGAGTCACTGGAACTAGCGTCAAGGGAGGAGCGGCATGCTTTTAGGAAACGAATGAGGGAGTCGTCAGAGTCCCCTAAACGTGTTACCATTCCTTTAGACAGTGAAAATTTGTTACTTTCCTCCAGTGTCGTCAAGTACACAGATTTTGTGATATGCGCCGTCGTTTACACTGGAATGGAAGCGAAGGTTAACTTAACCCACCCCACCCCTTCCCCCAAATCAGCCGCTATCGACTACACCTATAATAAAGTGGCTATAGCGATTTTTGTTTTACAATTTATACTGGTGGTGTTGTTCTCTGTACTCCCACTTGTCGCGGAGAAGAAGAATCCGTGGTACCTAGGGATGTCCGCAAGAAGAATTACGGCAATGGAATCCTATGTGGTCCTTCCGCTCCGTTTTTTTTCCATGCTATCCCCCATGGTCCCTCTTTCTTTCAAAGTAATGGTGGAGCTGTCGAAATCGTATGTGAGCCGTGTCTTAGTCTGGGATAACTCGATGGAATTCGAAGGAGATAACGCTGCTGTCAATAACTCTTCAATCGCCGAGGATCTGGGACAAGTGGAATACTTAGTGACGGATAAAACCGGAACACTAACCTCTAACACCATGTGTTTCAAAGCCCTTGCCACATTCGATGGGGAACCCAGTGAAGTGGGCATTTCTGACATGTCTAGGATCGGAAAAAGTGCTACGGCCGAGGACAGCCGGTCGCGGTTTCTCCTCTTAGGTATGGTGTTTTGCAACTCGGTGAAGCAAACAAACCCTCAAGAAAGCTCCCCTCCCCATACTAATGCTTCTCGGGAGAAGTGGATGTCCACCTCACCGGACGAAGTGGCGTTAGTGGAAGGGGCGGAGGTGTGCGGTATGACTTTAACGCGACGGAAAAAGACAACCGCCGAATGCGTACTAGGTGGTAAAACGATAACTACTACTATAGTGCACTTAGTTCCGTTTTCATCGGAGCGGGGACGTATGAGCGTTGTGCTGCGGGATGATACCACTAGTGAGTACTATCTTTTGATGAAGGGAGCTGATGATGTTGTGCTTCCTCTGTGTTGTGAGCAGGATTCAGAGAATAAAACTATTGCAGTTGGGAATTTAAAGGCATTCAACAGACGTGGACTTCGTACTCTGGTGTTTGCTTATCGACCTTTAGGCAGTGGAGATGTGAATAATCTGTTGTCTAGTGTAGAAGAGGCCAGTTCGCGGGGAAATGAGCAGGAGAAGCAACACATTCTAAGGGCTACTTATGAGAAAGTAGAGTCCAATCTGTTGCTCTGCGGATGTAGCGCAGTGGAGGACCAGCTTCAAGAGTCGGTCCCCCAAACCGTGGATAGGCTACGACTGGCAAATATACGAGTTTGGATGCTAACAGGGGATAAAATGGAGACAGCGATTCAAACGGGGCTGGCGTCTCACATATTAAGACCCACGGATGGCCTGTATAATTTGGTTCCCCCCCACGATGAAGGGATGAGTGAAGAGGAATGTCTAGATTTTGTGAGACAGCGCATCGACGAGTATAGACGAGAGCACCCCCCTGTGGTACTACCCAAGTCATGGTGGAGAAGCGTATACGTAGATTCGGGTCTCCAGGACTTTGTCAAGGAGTTTCTTACCACCACTAACCCGGAAACTCTACGGCCCATTTCCTATTTCCAAGCCAATGAAAGAAGAAACGGAGCACCACACATGACAGAGAGGGGATATCATCATCTTTCCCCCAGTGATGTGGACCACATTACCGAACTAACAGTACCAAATTGGGAACAAGAGGACAATGGGTCTGTCTGTGTCGTGTTCTCTGGTAAGGTTTTTGCGTTGATAGAAAGCTCCCGGGACCCCGTGCTGCTACGGGACTTTAACAATATGCTGTTAGCTTCTCATTCGGTGATTTGTAGTCGAACATCACCAAATCAAAAGTCAAACATCGTTGAAGTGGCGAAGCTGTCAGGGAAAGTGACTCTAGCGATTGGGGATGGCGGTAATGATGTGCCCATGATTCTAAAAGCGCACGTTGGGGTTGGCATTAAAGGAAAAGAGGGGTCCCAAGCCTCTGCGGCAGCGGACTTCTCGATCAGCCGGTTTCGGTTTCTCTCCACGCTGCTCTTTGTCCACGGACACAGTGCGTTTCACCGTACTGCTATGATAGTGCAACAGAGTTTCTGGAAAACGGTGTTAATTGCGTGGGTTCAAGTGCTGTTTAACTTTCATACCAGTTATTCCGGTGTTTCCTTTTGGGACTCCTTTAGTCTACTACTGTACAACGCCATCCCTACAGTGCCCGTCACTTTTCTGTGTGTCATGGACGTGCCTCTTTCTCCGCGTATGTTGCAGAGCAATCCAAGACTGTATCGAATGTCTCAAAGGGGGAGGTACCTCAACGCCACCACATTCTATGGTTATGTCCTCCGTGCCATACTACACGGAACTGTTATTTTTTACGTATCGAAACTTTTTCATACGGGTAGTGGTGGTACACTGGTAAAGGGAAGAACGTTGGACCGGGATGGTGACTTTTACAGTGCTTATTTTTCTATCGTTACTATTCACACCTACACCGTGTTGACGGAATCGCACAGTATTAACTTTGCTCATTGGACTTGTTTTGCCTTCTCCGTCATATCCTGTTTCTGGTGTTTTTCTGCTACCGCTCAGAGCACTCTGGCCAATCAAACGTTTCTCGAATTACTTCGAAATCCAAAGTTCTATCTGGAGTACATCGCACTGCTGGGATTGATAGCGTTGTCCTTGGCCATTTATGCCTCGACGAAGGCGAGTTGGTTCCCAGATCTGCTTCAACTTCAACGTACCACTGTACTTCGTATTCATCAGAGCAATGCCCACTCTTTCCTCTCTGCCCTTTTCTCTGATGATAATCCCTCTTCGTTCTGGAAATCCATCTCTCCACTTCACATGTTGATTCCTCGCCGGGAATCCTCTTCGGAAGCCCTCAGCAGCGGAGAGGACGGTGAGTATTTTGACGGTGGACTTGGTGTGGTGAATGCCGAGTCACCTGGTAACTCCTCCATAAGAAACCGTTTGCTTGTTGCACAATAATTTTTTTTTTTAACTCCAACTATCTTTTTTTCTTTCCCTTTTTTTTTTTCGGTTGTTGGTGTTGACGTGTAGTCCCCTCTTCCTGTATGTTTTTGTTTCTTTTGATTGGGATCTACTCTCTCTCTCTCTCTCTCTCTCTCTCTCCGTTTTTACCCATCATGGTGTGAATAATAAACCTAGATAAAAATATACCATTCCTGGAGGGACGGATATGTTTCGAAGTTACCGTTTCTTGTTGTCGTGGGGGCTTCAGCGAGTGTCTCTGAAAACTTCTTCTCACGGAGACGAATCTGTTGGTGTGTCACTTATTCCAAAAGAGGTACTAGTCCTCTATCTGAGACAGCAAAAGTTGGAGACACTACCTCAGCTGTCCATGACCCATCTACTTCAACTGATGTATCAGGAAACCGAAACAGAGTCCTCCCGCGACTCTATCACGATCGGTTCGCTTTACGACAAGTCTCAACTCAAAGGAAAGTCTCCTTTGGTCCCTCTGCCGTGGTTTACAACGAGTCTTCTGCAATTGTACCCTATTTTTCTTTCCGTGAGAAACATGTCTCCTGAGGAGGTGCGTCGACTGCGGCACTCGGCGGAGGAAGAGAAGTCCGCCCCGGAGTGCATGCGTCGTGTGAGTGTGGAGTGGAGTCATCATGTGTCTCGAGAACTGATCTCCTACCTACTCCCCTCCACCCACCCCTCCTCTATAGGGGACAAGGAAAGAGAAGGATGTGACCGATGGACGGCGCTGCTTCAAACACTCCCTACCTTTTATGTTCCGTTTCGTGTGGTTCAAGGGGTGTTTTATTCCATCGACTTCACGGCTAGAGGTACCACGCTTTTGGAATGGAGCGATTTATCCAAAGAGGAGTATGCAAAGGCGGTAGAGAAGTCCGCCGATGGACAATTGTTGAGGCTAAAATCAAAGAACCAACTCTCTGTACAAACCAGCTGTCCCAACGCCTCCCTAGGTCGTTTCTACGGAAGTGGGGACAGACACTACAGCATATTGAACGATAAAGCAAAGATGAATTCCGCTATAGAGACGTTAAGTGCCATTCTACCAACCTTTTTTGTACCGATGGAACAGGTAGAGAAGCGATTTGTGGAGTACATGCGCTCGCTAAACGACTCGGAGGAGACGAAGGAAAGTTCAATGACTCACTTTTTGAGGGAGCGATTCGGTTCTTTTCGGGCGCTTTTGGGTCAACCGGAGTTATCCTTCGTGGTGGACCACCAAACGGTATCGGGTAGTGGTAATGACGACGGCGGTGGACTGGACTTGGTAAGACGGTCTCCTTTCTTTAGCCATCCACGGGCTGGGGAATCGGATTCGGTCTACTGTATTCGTGAGTCTGGTCTTTTACGGGAAGCGTCGAAACAACCTTATTGTCCTCGGTGGACCTACTGTGGGGACTATCTAGTACGGCAACTACCGGAGGGGGAACTACTTCCGTGTTTGAAGGAAACAAACGGGATGGATTCGGGGCAGTATGTGTGCGTTCTCGCCGAGGCACCTAATGACAAGGTGAAAGTTGCTCTACTTAACTTGCTCCCTTCGAACCACCTCGATACGACACCGATGGTGTGGGTCTCCACGACGAGTCCGTCTGACCTGGAAGGGTTACCAATACGTATCGTTTTGACCGAGTCGCCGGTTTCCGACTCCACATCCGAAGTGGTAAAGCGACTCCTTCTCTCCCTCCGTTCTAAAAGTGGTTGTGTTATGTGCGACCTTGAACTTCTTCTCCATTACACTGGATTTCCATGGTCGTTTCATGAGGAAGAGATTCATAAATGGGGTGGCGAATTCATTAATCGAAAATTATTTCTACGTGTGGAACATACCAGTGACCGTTGTCTCAATCGACTAATTGAAGACGCGGTGACGGTGAAGCACTTACTCCACGAGGTCAGGGATGGAGACGCTGTGGAAAAGCTGAGACAGTTCGTGGACGCCTACGGAGAAAATAAACAAGGGCAGCGTCAACACTCGTTGACGTTGCGCATAGCCCGGTATCTTTCCTTGCTGAATGGAGCGCATCACGATCTTACCCCTGTCCCACGTGGGGGGACTGCTGGTGTACCTTATATGGATTTAAAGGCATTGTTGGAGACACCAGCGAAGTTACACACTCTCTCCTACGGGGGGAAGCAACGTTTGTTAGAACAGCTGACATGCACCCTCGGACCGGAGCAGTGGATCGGGTCCGTGACCACCAGCGTCGCACCGTACACCGCCACCCCTTCCACGACACAGAAGGAGGAGACTAACGTGTCAGCCGCTGCGGAACACTCAGTACCCCCGGAAGTAGAGAGAAGGAAACACACCCCCGTGGTGAAGACGGAGGCTCCGACCCCACCACCGAAAACGAACCCAGAAAAGAAAGCTGGAGACGAAGCGGAGGTGGAAGAGAGCACCCCAGAGGGTATGCCGGACATATTTGAGCAGTTGCTCAACGACTTTAAAGATACGCAAACCACCACTCCCTCTCCCAAGCCGCCCCAAGTTCCTCGCCCGCGGGTGGTCCCAAGGACAGCGCCAGAGACTCCTCGACGGCCTGCCACCCCACCCCCCACGGATAAGTCGGACGACACAGTGGACTATAATAAATCTCCACACGGACTGTTTTCATTTTCCGAAGTCAACGAGGACACACAAACTCGCAGTCGCCTACCTGTATCTTCCTTTAAACGGAAGCCTCTGGAATCCCCCCGAAAAACGTCACCGGCATACACACAGAGAAAACCAGCTTTACCCTCCGACATGCCCCCTGCCCCTCCGCGTCCCGCCTCTCTTAGCGGGTTTGGAAGGAGAACCCTCTCCTCCATCACCGGAGACAATGGTGGGGATTACGAGTTGGGTTCCTTAACATCTGGTGTGATAAAGCCATCTTCCAGTCATAGGAAAGAGGCCAGTACACCCAAAGACGAGAATGCAACCGCAGAGGCACTCAGGAAATTACTCAATTCAGAGACTGGGAAAGCGCTCCTTCGCGACATCATCTCAAGGTAGTAAACCTTGACGAGATATGAAGTTTTTTTTTTTTTTTATGTTTCTTTCTGCCTTGTATTGTTTATTTTCTCTTTTTCATTTTTTTCTTTTTGTTTTTGAGTGTAGCAGGTATTTTTTTCGTTAGCTGCATTCAATTATTATTATTTTTTTTTCGTTCATTTTTCTCTCGTTACGTTTAACAGTAGAGAATCTGTTGAAGCAACTTTTTTTTTTTTTTTGGTACTGGATGTCTTTTTGGTTTTTTGGACTTTCAACTTGTACAAATGCAAATATTATTATTTTTCCCCTCATTTCTTTTCTAAAGCTTCTTTTTTTTCTCTTTCTGTTTTATTCTTTTCCCTAGGAAATACATCTACACTATGATCAATAGGTATATTTTCGCCATTCTTTTCATCTTCTTCCTGTCCGTTTCGATTGCCCGGTCCTCTGAAGATGGGGAAACCAATGAAGGAGAGGGTGAAAGCACTCCGGGTAGTCAGTGGGCCTTTTTGATCATTGCAGATACCATCTTGTTGCTCTTTGCCGCTCTCTTTGCGGGATTGACCCTTGCCCTGTTAGGACTGGATACCCTATCTCTGGAAATTATCGCCGACAGCGGTTCAGAGCCGGATAAGACGTATGCGGCTAAGATTTTACCGATTCGCCAGCTCGGCAACCAACTGTTGTGCACTCTTATTTTGGGTAACGTCATGGTTAATACGTTGATTGCACAAATCACAGACTCTCACATTCACGGTTGGATGGCCACCGTCATCTCCACCGCTCTCACCACACTGGGAGGGGAGGTGATTCCACAGGCCGTGATGTCTGCTCATGCGCTTCAGGTCGGGTCAAAGTCGGCCCCAATTGTGAAATTTTTCGTGATTCTGTTTTGGCCCATTTGTAAACCGCTAAGTTACATTCTGGATAAGACGATTGGTAAAGATCCTAGTCAAATTTATGAACGAAATGAGCTGAAAAAGCTCATGTTTATGCACGCCGCACGCAGTGGGGAGTCTGGTATTCAGGCCGGCGAGGTGGACCTGATGGTGGGCGCCATGGAACTCCACGAGAAGACTGTGGAGGAGGTGATGACCCCTATCAGCGACGTACTGATGCTGGAGGCGAACGAGCGACTCAGCGAGGAGGTGATTCAGCTCATCTCAGAGCGCGGTCACAGTCGTATCCCAGTATATCAGGGTTCCAAGAACAACATTATAGGGGTGTTGTTCGCGAAGGATTTGCTCATGGCGAACCCGCAGGAAAACACCAAAGTGCTTCTTCTGGTAAAGTTTTACAACCGTCGTTGCCATATTATCCCATCCGAGACGAAACTAATCTCCATGCTTAAATATTTCCAAACTGGCAAGTCCCACATTGCATTGGTGCAAGAGGTGCAGCAACGCCCCCATGGAGACCCTTACTACGAGGTCAAGGGACTGGTGACCATGGAGGACATTATAGAAGAGCTGATTCACAGTGAAATTTTTGACGAATACGACGTGGCCCCCCACAGCATGAATCAAATCACCAACACCCCCATCCCTGTCGCAGGGAAGCGACAGGTCGGATTAAACGCCAAGTGCTCGAGAAGAATACATCTGAACCAAAATCAAACCAAGGCGTGTGCTCTGTTCTTGTGCGAGTCGATGCCGGAGCTCAATATGAAGGACGGCGCCGCCCTCGCCCAGGCCATCACCTCCTTCGCGAGTGTCTACCGCGTTCACGCCCCCTCCGATGCCAGAGGTCTCGACCACGAGGATAAGCAAAACGTGTGGTTGTACCGGGAGGGTGTCCCGTCCAACGTATTCACATTGATTATTTCTGGACGAGTCGAGGTATTTGCGGGTAAAGAGGCTATTGCGTTGGAGATGTCCAGTTGGTCTCTGATTGGCCAGGATGCGCTGACGACGGACTTGTTCGTCCCTTCTTTTAGCTGTCGTGTAGTGCAGGATGCAATGATTATGCAAATCACCAAGGAGGGGTATGCGGAGATACTTCTTGCCTGTGGCAATGCTAGTGAGGCTAATACCTCTTTAGGAAGTTCATCATAACTGGTGTTAGTTGCTTTTTTTTTTTTACACTCTCTACGGTTACAAGTACGATTTTTACCCATAACGCATTTTTAACTTTTTTTTTTTCTTGGTAGCCCTACATATGTGTGCCAGTGCGTACACAGAGTTTTCTTTCGGTATTTTCCAATTAGAAACAGCAGTGACTGGCGAATCTGTATACGATGTATGTTTTGTTTCTTTTTAATAATCTATTTTTCTGGTTTTCTCTTTCTCCATTATAATGTTTAGTTACCGAAAAATTAGTAGTAGAAAGGTTAACAATACAAAAAGAAAGAATAAGAAAAAAAAAAGGAAATGAACGTAGGTCAGGGTGCTTCCGATGTAGCCGAACAGGCACTGAAAGAAATAGAGGAAATTGAGGCCATGATGAAGGCTGATTCTTCAGAAGAGGAGTCGTTTTCCAAGTACCTACGGTCTCAAGAGAGTATAAACAGTATTGTAGAGCAGCACGACACCGAACTGCGTCATTTATGTGACAACTACATCGGGGATCACACACGTCAAGCGGACAACATTGTGAAACTCTACAATGAGTTGAACGAGTGTGATAAAAAAATTGAAGGATTCGAGGAGGAAATTGTCACATTTCTGAGAAACCTGGAGGACTCCGCGAATGACATTGTACTCATGCAGCAAAACACAGAGGTGCTCGTGCGAAGTGTTTCCCACCGCCGCCAAGTGAGTGCCAAGATTCACGAAGTCTATGCGGCGTTACAAGAGTGTGATGTATTCTGCGAGGACATCGCCAATAAAGAGGTGGATCGTTCCTTTCTCACGAGTCTTCGTGAGATTGATCACAAATTATCGTTTTTATCAAAAAATAAAGCCCTTCAGGGCTCTGCCGTAGACAATGAACTACGACCCAAACTAAAATCTGCGGCTCGTAAGGCGGGGGATAAGCTGCACCGCTACTTGACAAAGAAGTTTGAAGCGTTGTCGTCTTGTGCGTCACTGGCAGAAGTGGAGACGGCACAGCAATCGTTGGAGCAAAGTTCTCAATACGCGTATCGTTTCTTAATGCTGTATAACCCCCCAGTGGCCCAAGAGATTACCAAGCAGTATGTGAACATTATGTCCGCCCTTTACAATCGCCACCTCCGCTCCGCCGTCAAAACCGTCACCGAGGCGGCTGAAGTTCACGCCCACCCACTGAACCCCATCCTCACCTCGGAGGACCTCCATGACATCTTATCCAATCGTGACCCCGGCTCCCCCAAGGGCTGTCAAGTACAGCCGGTACCCCTTTCGTTCCCGGGCAAGACACTCTCTATGCGAGATCGAAGTGTGAGCCAACATGTCCGCACCGTGGACGGCTCCTCCCCTATACGTTCCTTGAGGGAGTCAACGTTTGAGGACAACACCCTCCCACTGCGAGAGGTACGGGTGCGGTATGGGAAGTTGAACTTTGATGAGAAGGTCCGCAATCAGTTAGACGGGTGTGATAGCTGGACCTGGCGCTTCGCTTTCTTTTGGCAACAGCTCGTCAATATAAGTGCCTCGGAGTGCCGTTTCATTCACAACTTTTTTGATGTTCCCAGTGATAATGTCGAGACGGGGGATTTTAGTGCGGCGGAGAAAATTGCCTCCAGCGTGTTAGGTCGATCCATTCAGGCCATGGAGGATGTACTGCCGCAGGAAGTCGCGCAGGTGCTACATCGGACCTCGGTGCTGTCTTGTCTGAGATTTTTGGAAATCGCGAAACAGTACTTGTGTACCTCGTTAGATCCAATACCGCTCCTATTACTCAGCGGACTCTTGGAAGTCACAAAGGCCGCTCTGAAAAAGAATACACGTTCTTTTATTCGCAACGATACACAGGTGGTAGAGGTGTTGAAGAGTGTAACGCTGTCTACGTTTCAATCCTCACCCGATGACGCCGCATCTGCGCAGCTGTTGAATGTCGGTAAAGGTTATCTTCTCACCCTCGGACCCCATCCAGTGCTCAGCCGTGTGTTCGACACCTTGGGCCAGCTGGAGCTACTCAACACCGCTCCGTTTCGGTGCGAAACCTTCAGCGGTGGCTCTACCGACATATACGACCCGAATATTCAGCAGTATAACACTCAGTCCATTTCCGCCTTTCTTCAGTTCCTTCACCCGTTGGCAAAGCGACACAAAAGCCGTCTCGCCCAGTCTCTCTTTCTGTGCAACAATGTGTTCTTTTTTAACTACTCCCTTCTCCAGCTTTCCCTCCGAAATCCAATGCCGGAATCACTGGTCGATAAAAACAAAGAGACAACCCCTTTTATTGCGTCCGAGGCCACAATAGAAACGATACAATGCAGTGTGCAGAACGCCATTGTCGAGTTAATTCGCAGTGACGCTAGCGTACACAAGGATGCCTCCTTGAGTTACTTATTCACGCTCCTGGAAACGATAGAGGAGAAACTGGGAAAGGACTATTTGGCGAGTGTTGAGCAGCGAGAGAGCAAAGTACTTCCGGCTAGTGTGGGGGAGAGTGAAGTGCGAGAGGTAATGACACGTTTTCATCAAAAGTGGAAGGAAGAGTCGAGTGCTACGATCACTCGACTGAAGGCACTTACCGCTGGGGTGCTTGATTTGTATAAGCCGGCGATGGGGAGTAAAGCGGTGATAGAATTGAGGGATCAAATGCATCATTCTCTGGTGACTTCCTTTTGCAATAGTGTGGCAGAGGCCAATGCGAAGATGTGTGTGTTGGTAGAGTTACACTTCAAGAATAGTAATTTAAGGGACCAACAAGTCAACAGTGTCACTCTATTGCAAGGATTGAAGGAGTTGGTCAACAAGTGAATCGAAAAATGTCTTGCAGGCGTCATTGCCGATGATACCGTTTTATTCAGTACGTATTCTGTTTTTGTCTTCTTTTTTTATTTCCTTTCCCCTTTTTTTTTCTGTTGTAAAAAAAAAAAACCCTTTACGTGACATGTATACCCCCCCCCTTTCCTTCCTCTTACTTCTTTTTTTTTTATTATTATTATTTCTGTTATCTTGAGCCAATTATGTCGCTGTGCATCTTATACGGTACCCAGACAGGGAATGCGGAGAGACTGGCGTTCCGAGTTGCTCGACTAGCCATTAAGCGAGGCTGTGGTGTGGTGTGCTGCCTCGCTGCGGACACTACAGACCCCAATGACTGGACCCAGTGGAACTGTCCTGTGCTGTTCGTGTGCTCTAATGCGAATCAAGGGGAGGCACCGGATACGTTTCGTATAACGTGGGCGAAGCTCCTTCAGTGTAGGTATGACCTGAGTGCGCTGGAGTTTGCGGTGTTCGGTCTGGGGGACTCTACCTATCGAAAGTTTAACTACATGGGGAAGATGCTGCACAACCGCCTCCAGCAGTTGGGTGCGGTGCCGCTAGTGTCGAAAGGGTTGGGCGACGAGAGTGACGGTAAAGGGTTAGATGAGGTATTGCTGCCGTGGCTGTGGGAGTTGTGGATCAAGATGGGCTTAATCAAGGAGGACAACACAACCACCAAAGAAGAGAACCCCCTCGAAGCGCCTTTGTTCCCTCTGTATCAGATTTCCCCTTCCCCGATGGAACTAGAGAAGCAGAACGAAGAGGTGCGTGAGATCCCTTACAGAAAAGAGGACACCTTCAGCCTCTTTGTAAAAAAATGCGAGCGAATCACGGCGGAGGATCACTTCCAAGAGGTTTGTCATTTGGAACTGGAATCCGCTGCGGCAGAGGACGGGAAGCCTTACGAGGTGGGCGATGCCTTGGGGGTGTATTGTCCCAACCGAGAGGAACAAGTAAAACTGGCACTGGATATACTGCACCTAGAGGGTAACGAAGTTGTCCAAGTGTCACCCGACTACACCCACGGCATGACCGAGTTTACGTGTCCTGCCTTTGTTGGCCGTCCTCTTTCCTACTATTCCATACTAAAGTGGTACGTCGACCTCGATGCGGTGACGAGTCAGGATTTCTTATGGATGTTGAGTCAACTGGTGAAGGGCTTTACGGAGGAGGAAAACGAACTGCGGGAGAGACTGCTCGAGCTCTCCGACCCACGACAGGTGACGGAGTACTTGAATTACTCCCACCGTGAGAAGCGAAACGTCGTGGAGGTACTTCACGACTTTAAGATGCTCCAACCGAGCTTTGCGTTATTCTTGTCCTTTTGCGCGCCTCTCCGTCCTCGTTTATTCTCTCTCTCCTCCTCCAGGGACCTGGACGGACCGAAAGCGTTTCACCTCACTGTAGGGCGGCTGCAGTGGACCACCCCCATGAAGCGGTCCCGCTCCGGCCTTTGTAGCTCCTACCTCTGCAACTGTCAACCTGGGGAGCGGATCTCGGATTGCTTTCTCTGGCAAGGCGGCCTTACTGTCCCCGATGCTCCCGCCCCTTTACTGCTGATCGCCACCGGGACAGGGATTGCCCCTCTGCGTGGACTGTTGCGCCATTGCGCCTCAAAAGAGTCCTGGAGGAGTGTTCCTATCCATCTTTTTTTCGGTTGCCGATACCCCGACAAGGATTACTTGTATGAAAAGGAATGGGGTTCTTTTGTCAAGGAAAAACAACTATGTCTCCATCTTCATCCAGCGTTCTCCCGGTACACAGAGAAGAAAATATATGTCCAGCACCAGCTGGGAGAGGAGGCAAAGGTGGTAGGGGAAGTACTGCGGGACCCGCAGTCGGTGGTGTACCTCTGCGGCAATGCGAAGCAAATGCCGGACAATGTGCTGGACGTCTTGCGGGATATAGTGGAGGCGGTTTTGTGTGAGGGGACGAGGGGGAGGCTGAGGCGTTCCTAAAAGACATGACACGGGAGGGGCGAATACAGGTTGATACGTGGTCCGCCTAGATACGACGGGGGGTGGGGGTGTGGGGTTCCATCCAAATGCATACTGTTTCTCTATACATATTCATTATTCATTATTCATGTTTTTTTTTTTTTTACCTTGGTAATTTCTGACGGTCTTGAAAGTTTCCCACTTGAGCCAGAACCACTTTCGTCCTTTCTGTTTTACTGCTCTCATGTAGTGTTAGAACTGAATTAGGAGTAATCACATATTTCACCAAAATCCGTCTTGGTGTTTGTACGGAGACGATTTTTTTTCTTGTGTGTGTGCTTGTTTGTATTTTACTTTTCCATGGCCGACATGAATGAAACCTTTTCGCCGTCCCTGCAGTCCATGGCGACAGTCCAGCATGAACAGCTATCCCTGCGAAAACGACTTACCGATACTCAAGTCGAGAATCAAATTTTAAAACAACAACTCTTTCAGATGAGTGCGTTGTTGGATATCGCGGTCAGTAAACTGAGCTCGGTCGGCATCACGTTAGACTCCCCAATTGACATTCGTAGTCTTCGCATGGACTCTATCCAACGCACTGCCTTTTTCGCTGCCCCTCAAACCTCCCCGACGTTGAACAATACCGATTTCACGGCAAAAGGGAACGAGGAGAGGGATACACATAATGGAAATAAGTGGTTTCAATTACGGACACATCTCCGGGAACACACCAAAGCAGTGCACTGCTGTGCCTTTGCCCCTGAGGAGGAGCCTTTGCTGGCGACAGGAGGGCTAGACCAACGACTTATTATACAAAACTTTTTTACCGGAGCTAAACAGTGGGACTTTGTGGCGCACGATGAAAATATTAGCGATGTCCAGTGGTTTCAGGGCACGCATCAACTACTCTCTGCGTCCTACGATAGTACCGTAAAGCTGTGGGACTACCGCAAGGCGGAGCAAACGCCAGTGTTCCAACACACGGCCGGAGGTTTTGTGCTGTGTGCTACCCCGCTGGATAAGTCGTTCGTGTTTGCGTGTGCGGATTCCCGTAGGCGTACGTGGATCGTCGACACTAGAGTGCAAAAACCGATATCATGGGAGCACGAAAGTAGAGTGAACTCTATCACAGTGGACAGCGCCTCTGGTCAATTGATCATGGGCCATGGGAACGGCATGATCACCGTCTGGGATATGCGACGAGCGGGTTTAGCGGTGAGCACCGAGAATAGCGCCACCCAAGAAAAGAAACCACCCAAGGAGGAGGAAGTTCGCCCTAGTACAAAGTCTGGTTCCCTGCCTCAAGGCACTCCCGCCACCCCTTCTTCCCAGCCACTGCTGAAGCCGGAGGAGACCCAGTCCCCTTCCTTTTCTTCCAGTCCGCCGCCTCCGACGTCGGGTGGTCTTCCCTGCATCAGTCGCCTTCTTAATGACCCATCGCACTCCTCCATCAGTTATGTGGCACACTTTCACAGTCGGGATGATACTAAACGGCTTATTTGCGTGTCGGACGATAACATGGTGCGGTGCTATCGCGGGAATCTCAGCTCCCCCATGATGAAACACGGGGTGAATGAACTGTACTTGTTGCGAAATGTGCTCCCGGGGGTTCTCACCCGCGGTTCTCTGGTGCGGTGCGGTTTTTGGACTGGCAAGCGCGGTAAGCCGCAGGAATCTATGCTGTTTGACGATGGGGAGAAGGAGGCGGAGCAGCCGGTAATACGGCAATTGACAGAGTGTGACTTGGCGGTGGCGAGCGGCCCTGACAACACCGCCTGTGTGTTTGACATTACTGAGGATGGAACGGCTAATGTGATGGAGGTGTTGGAGGGCCATAGAGATAGGGTGACAGGGGCGGCGGTCCACCACACCAATTCGCGGCCTATTATCGCCACGACGAGCGCGGACTCTACTGTCCGTATTTGGGTACCCTCCAAGTCGTGAGGAACTACACCACACAACAGACTGTTTGTTGTGGGGAATAAATGCATCTCTCGCTCTCTTCCTTAATTTTTTTTTTGTTTTTGCTCTTTAAAAATGTTCCACCCCCTTTTTTTTCACATTACAATTGGATTGAAATTTACACTTGGCATTTCTCCTCCTCTTCCCAATCCCCTCTTCTATTGTTACTTTTTGTACTAAAAGGTAACCCCTCACCAATGAGGAATGCTGATCTTATGGAGGAGTACCTCAGCAGAATAGAACGTATTGGCGCCGACACGGCCCCTGATGGAGAGCCATCCTCCTCCAATGAGGTGATCGATACACGGAGCGGAACTGGGGTACGGTTTCGTTCCAAATCCTCCCGTGTACGCAACGCAATAGACCGAATGAACGAGACAGCCTCCCAGAAGGAAATTACAAAAGATGAAATAGCCGCCCTTCTCTCGGAGGTGGAGGAGGTACTGAGCAGTGACTTCCCCCACCGCGCCGCCCCCGCTCCCCCCCATAACGAATCACCTAGAGAGGAGAGGAAGGGAGGCCTCCCTGGCGCGGTCAGCCCCGGGATGCAGTGGTACCAAGCGTACTATGGTTGGTGCTTGTATTATCAACAGTGGTATCAGTATGCCCGACAGCACCCCGGGGCGTTACCCGGCCATGGTCCCTCCCCCTCGGCCACTACCAGTACTAGTGCCGGTGCCTCTCCACCGCAGACAAAGGAACGAAGGACCCGTCCACATCCACGCCGCCATTCCCCTCCGATGGATAGTGTCAGAGAGGAGCTAAAACGCTTAAAGCAGCAACAGTCTCGGTTGAACGAAAGTATTCAGCACCTAGAGGCGTCTCTGCTCCAGGAGGGGGACACTCGCCGTCCTGGTCGCCGGGACCCGAGTGAAAACAGAAGAAGTAGCCATCCACGACCCAACGATCGTCCTTCTCGGGGACGAAAAGAAGAGCTGCGCCGTTCCACTTCAAAAAGCTCCGATGAAAGTTTTCAAGTAGTCACCCCTTCCAAAACTTCGAGGCGCACGGGGGTGGACCCTAACCGACGGGAAGTAAAAGGTTCCGTCTACGATAGAAAGCGAGCGGAACTCCAAAACGCCAAACCAAGTTGGAGAAATTAGAACGGGCAGAACCGGCCATCCTTTTTTTTCCCGCCTGCCTGTCTCTTATTTATTGTACATTTTTTGTGGTTCACCCTTTATTTTTTTCATTGTACACTTTCAAGCGTTTTTTCATTTCTTTCTTCTGTGACTCTTTCAATATCTTCTGCTACAGTTTACTATTTTTTTTTTCTTAACTCTCCGTATCCTTTTTTACCTTTAACAGATATTAAAAAAAAAAAAAAAGCATATACAAATAATAAATAAAAAAGTGAAATGGCGACTACATGGGCCGAACGGGATGACGAGTACCTCGATGAGGAAAGTTACTACAGCGAGGAGGAGGAGGAGTTCGACACTGCCGCGGAGCAGTGGGAGAACGCCGATGTAGTGATGGAGACGATAACCGACAACGATGGCAATAAGTTTGAAATCACAAAAAAAGTATTAAAAACGCACGTGACGAGAGAAATCACTCCCGCTGACTTACGGGCGCGCTTCGCCCCGTATGGTAAGGCGGTGGCGTACATGAAGGAGAAGGAGTCTTCCCCGTCGAAACCTGAACCACCTTATTATATAGAGTTGGGTAATGTAGACGAGTTCAACGCCGAGGCCCGTACCAAGGTGAATAACGCGATTCGGGAGTTCGCTAACGCCGAGGTGAATGTGAAAGATAGCAGGTTTGCCCGTATTAAAATCGAAGATGAACAGAGGAAGCGTCAGAAGCCGAGAGAGCAGAACGACGATGACGTGGGAGAGTCATGGGCCGACTCTCGCAACCGGGGACACGTGTCGGCAGTGGAGGGAGCGAATGATTACAAAAAGAAGATTCGCGTTTCCAATCTTAACGACAACATCACCGAGGACAATCTTAAAGAGGTGTTCTCCTTTAGAGGAGAGGTTACCGTTAAGCGGGTTTTTATTGTCCGAGACAAGCAAACCGGCCAGTGCAAGGGATTTGGTTTTATCACGTACGACTCCGAGAAGGATGCTAACTTTGCCATCAAGAAGAATTCTGTCAATTACAAAAACTCCACTATCCGTATTTCGAAGGCTGAGCCGCATGGGAAGTAACTCCTCTTTTTTAGTTATTCGTAAAAAAAAAGAAAAGAGAAGAAGAAAGGAGAACATAGTAAAGCTAATAAACCATTGCAACTGCGGGGCGGAAACGGGGTGCTGTTGGTGTGTATGTGTGTGTGAGTGTTCGACCATTTATTTTTGCACCAGTTTGCCGTACTCTACTCATTCCATAATTAATATACTAATAACAATAATAATAATGTTTACTGTTTTCTATATAAGAAAAATAAAAAATAAAAGTAAAAATAAAAAAAAAAAGACTCTTTGTGGGATTTCTCTTACCGTGCAGGTGTTATTTCGTTAGGGATGGTGTTAATTGGAATGTGAACCACTATCTGACTCACCCTTTCCTTTTCCCCTTTTCCTTCTTTTTCATTTTTCAAAAGTTAGCTGAATCGATGGAACTCGATCACATCGACTTTATTGTGGCGCACCCAAAGGACTACTTTGGCATTCTTCAGCTCACCAAAGATGCCGATGAGGTGGCGATCAAAAAATCCTACCGACGTCTTATGCTGCAGTTGCACCCCGATAAAGTATTGAGCTCAGAGACTATTCACTCCAACGGACTCTCGGAGGACGAAAAGGAGGAGTTGAAAAAGAAGGTGGAGTTGGCGTGCCAGTACGTGCAGCACAGTTACGAGGTACTGAAAGAGAAGGAGATTAGAGATGTGTATGTCCTGCTGGGTGCCTACGCCGCGGACCAGTACCAGTCTACCGGTGTGTCTCCTTGGGAACAGATGCGGCAGATTAAAGACCGGTTATTGTTCAACTTCACTAAAGTGGTTTCTCACTGGACACAGCAGCAGGACCTTGTGTTTGTCAAATACCCAGAGATCGGAAAGGAGTACATAGAGACACTGCGGGAGTTGGACCCTCCGTCCGCGGAGGTGTACGACTATTACTGTTCCACTAGTGCTACCCGACGTCGAATCCGTCGGAGAGTGTGGAGCTGGTTTTGGAAATTATTAGTGGTTCTCATCGTCACTGTCGTAGCCGTTTCCTATTTCTTCGCTCCCAACGATACAGAACGGGTAAATCCAAAGGGAGAGCCATTTCTGATCCACAAAAAGGCGTGGAGGTTTTCCTTGTCCCACTGGAATCCGTACGACGTGGATGCGTGGTCGGTCTATCACGACCAGCTCACCCGTCTTCCCAACTGCACCGGTGCACAAGACGATTGCCTCTGGGTGACCTGCACGCATCCCATCTGCCTCAGTGAGAAGGCCTTTATTGCTTATAGTCTGGAAACCTGCTCGATTGAACAGGCGCTGTTTGAATCCTCGCGGGAGCGGTATGAGGTCTCCTCCACCCTGCAGTACCCATCCCAGGAACGGTCTCCTCCGGAACGGAAGGAGACGGCGAAGGCGACCTCTTCGTCGAAGGAAAGACGCAAATACGAGAAAAAGAGATGGCACTTTCGCTTCAAGGACTTTTTCTCGGTTCAAAATGAGACAGAGCTATTTCGGTTTTCTCCCTTTTGCGAAGCTCTTCTTTCTTAAACTCACTCTGTTACAGGATACGCTTTAATTTTGAAATTATACGTAATATATATTTTTTTTTGATTTGTTTTGTTCCCCGTTTTTGATTTGATTTCCGTGTGAAGTGTTTTCCTTCTCTCCCTTTTTTCTTTCTTTCCCTTAACTATATTGTCAGTCATGTTTGACGACGCTTACGAGCCTGATAGACGAGGGCCGCGGGGCGGGGCTCCACCAGTGGGGTTCGGTACGTGGGCGCCGGTGAACCTTATTACACCGCCAGAGGGCAGTCGCACACAGCGCCACACTGCCAGTGCCGCCGCTGCTGTCCCTGCCGTCCCGTCCCCCTCTCGCCGACTGACCTCCCCCGTGCCCCCCCCTAGCTCCCTCCTCCAGGCCTTGGTCGAGCACGTGTGTTACTACCGGAATGTGCCCGTCCCCCCCGTCATCTACCCAGAGGTGGTGGTGGCCTTTGACGAGTTTATTAGTAAAGGCACCATGCTGAAAAAGTTTATACAGAGTGGCCCTCCGCACCATCGCTTCTTTTGTATTCGATTTTTAGATTTAAACCTCCCTCGTCCTGATTTAGGCCCTCGGGCGATTCATGTACCGGAGCCCGTGTTGGGGTACTGTGTGTCTTCCAAGAGCCGAAACATGCGACGTTTTTTCCCCCTAGCCGATCTGGTCAAAGTGTCCTCCCTGTCCGACGAACCAACATACAGCAAGGAGGAGTTTAACCAACTGCTGCACTCCCCCGCCCTCCCTTCCACCCCTCAGCCGCACCCCTACAGTGTGTATCAGCATCCTAATATTCGGAAACGGATGGTGGAGCCGGGGGTGATTAAAGTCGAACGAAAAGGGGTGGTTCAGAAGTATATCAAGACGGACTGTATTTTTGTGATGCACTTTGTATCACACGTCTCACCGGCGGAGGAACACATTGCCTGTTTTACCACCAACTCGACTGTTTTTTTAGCGTGGCTTGTTGTTCTTCGGTTCTTTGCCGATCTCTAGGAGACCACTATCTAGAGGGGGTGTTTTTTTTTTCTTCAGTATTTTTTGTATTCATTGTCCTGTACATTAGCTCTGTATTTATTTACTGTTTCATCAATTTCACTGATATCAAAGCGTAGTTTTTTTTTTTTTTTTTAGGGAAGTGCTTCAGCACTACTACTAGTATATTTTTCCTTTTCTCTTTTCTCCTCTCTCTTTTGTTTTTTCATATGCGTAACTATTAAATTAAATAGTAAGTAAAAATAAATAAATAAATTACTGGCCATACGTGTGAAGATCTTCCCCACAATGCGTTACCTCTTCTACTGCTTGTTGGCCCTTTGCCTTAGTGGTGCTTTGCCTAGTCACGGCCTAGAGGCAGTCTCCGCCACCACCCATCGGTATCAAGAGATGAGCCTAGAGGACTTACCGCCCAGCCCTGACGACGAGGACGGTTTTCCCACCCTTATCTCTGTGGTCGACTCCTCCGTTCTCTTTGTACCGGAAGGGATGAAGACGGAGGATATTGTTTTCAACCAGGATTTTGAGGCTACGTGGTACTATATTCTGGCCCAACAAGGGTTCGACAGTGTGGAGTGGTCGGGCTGTGGTGGTAGCTGGAGAAGCGAGTGGACAGGGGATGGCAACTTTTCAGGGGATTCTTTACAGGACTTGAGACAGAGTTTATCCCAACACATCACTTGTGCCTACTCTTCTTTAGCCTTTTGTGGAAAAACGCAATCAGAGGTTTCTCCCAACCAGCCAGACAGTGTAAAAGGAGCCCAACAACAGTATCAGTGGGCGGCACAGTTTATATCCACGTTAACGTCCTCTCCATTGAGCTGGACCGACGACACCCCACGGCACATTCGTCCTAACGGGTTGGTGGTGGAGGACGCTGTGCATCACGAGTGGTGCTCCTACCACAGCGTCTATCACGACACCATTTGTACCCAACACGTGGAACCACTCTTGTCGAGCAAGTACGGCGGACGACGGTCCCCGGATGGTCTGCACGGGATCTTTCACTCCACCATCCCGTCGTTGATTACCTTTTTCTCCACCGGGTTCCACCAGGTACAGCTGCACAGCTCTCAGCGCACCGTCACCGACCACACCCTCTATGGTACTAGCGGTACAGAGTACGCGCTCCACCTCACCATGACGTTTGTACTCCACAATAGCACGGATAAACAAAAGACGGCGGCGCTCTGGAGGACCACACTCCCTCCGTATACCGAGAAAGGCGCCGTGCCACTTTCTATTCACCTCGGGTCTAGAGGGGTGGATAAGGTGTTGCGGGCGACACTCCCACCCTCCCTGGTAAAGGGTCCGTCCTCTCCCTCCCCCGCCTTGGCCCTCGCACCCCAGCCCAACCTGCTTCGGACCGATAACGAGCCAGAGGTGTTTTACCAAATCGAAGAGCCCTCTCGTTTGGTGTTGATGCTAAATGTCTTCCTAAGGCCCCGAAGGATAGCGTCGAGTACCCCTTTTCACGCCCCTTCTCTCACAGGAAACCACTCTGGTGCATCACAACGTACCCATAGTCTGAAGGTAGGGGACCGGGTAAGAGGACTAGTGCTGTTTCCATTGCACCTCCTCCGACCGGAACTGCACGCGGTTGAGAGTGTACACGGGGAGACGGTGGTGGAGAGCGCCTACGTCGACACTAGCACCAACACCCTCGCCGTCATCTTCACCGTCGCCATCACCGAGGAACACTTGACCCACTACCAAAGTCGGCCCAACGGCATCCTCCTGGCCCGCCTTCACGTGCAGCATGGTTGGGCGTCTATTCAAGAGATGCCGCGCGACTCGCACAGTCTGCGAGTGGTGCCTCAGCCCATCGTCTCGGTGGAGCGGACTGTCACTGAGGGGGAGGACGGTGACTGTGCCTCTGTGTGTGCCCGAGAGGGTCCGCTGTTCACTGTCAAAATTAGCCACCACGACACCCTTCACCGAATTATGCGATCGATTGGGAATACCGTACGAAGGGATACCCCCAAAGAAGAAGAAAAAGACACTCCCATCACCTCGTCGGGCCCCTGCCACTGTCGCTACACCCTCCGCGCTCCAGGAGTTTCCGGCATTCACCTCCCAGTCCCCGACGCGGCGATGACGTTCAACGTCATGTCGATGGGATTAGTATTCCTGTCGTTGATGGCGGCCGCTATAGCCCGTATGACCCATCGGTTGTTCTGTCGGAGGGACTTGATATCCTCCTCCAGTTAACCGCTTTGTGGGGGTTGATTTTTAAAGGGGTTGTTGGTTCGTATCCATATGCATCTTTATACATATTCTCTTCGAAGACCTTTGGAATAGTTGCCCTTTTTTTTTTTTTGAACTGTCAAAATCGCTTTCACTCTCTCCCTTCTTCTCCTCTTTCCCATACTAGTGTTTTTCAACATCCAATCCTCTACACCCACGCGTTCTCGACCTTATTTTACCCGTAATTACTTTAATCCCTTTTAATTACATTTTTTTTTTGTAACTTTTCTACCTTCTGTTTTTTCTTATTAACCGGTTCATTCACCCGTTAATACAACTTTCTCAGCAGGTAACAATAAAAAAAATATTAATTAAAAACTATTAAAAAAAATTACCCGTAATCACCCAGTATCATCATGAGCACCCTTACCCTCCCTCTATCGGACTGCACCTCTGCCTACCAGAATGCGGATAACATTCAGCTCAACGCCAAGGCGGCGACGGTCTACCCCTACTCCTTCTCCTACCCCCTCTCTGCCCCCGGCTCCCCGCTGTCCACCGCCTCCTCCGGCTACTACACCCACAACCCCTACCACTTCGCGCTCGTTGAGCTGACCAGCAGCGATGTGTCCTTCGAGGACTGTTACGGCGGAGAGAAGGAGAAGGAGGTCCCCTCGACCCCCACCCGCCCTCGCCCCTCCGCTCGGTCCTACAGTGGCAAGGACCGCTGGCAGCCCACCGCCGACGGCGCCCCATCGGCCCGTCCCGTCGTCCCTTCCTTTTACGAGTCCGCCCGCCAGGAGCGACGCAGCAGCGGTGGCACCATCCCTACCCTTCACTCCCTCGGCCTCCCCACCCAGAGCCCTGCCCGACCGACCAAGGCCAGCCCCCCTACCAGTCCTACGACCAAGACCAGTAATAATGGCTCCGTGGTGGTCCGTACGGTCGTGGCCGCCCTCCCAGTCGACCGCTCCTCTGGTCGGCCAGTCCTTCGCGGCGCCGTGACCACCTCCGTCGTCTATTAGGGTACTCTATATTACTGTACTGTACTGAACTGTATGGTGTAAGAGCGTCATCCCTACACAGACACCCGCACACACACACACACACAGCGTAAAATATAAAAGTAGACCAAACAGGGTGATAAGAAAGAGGAATGAAAAACCCCAAAAAAAGAAAAAAAAAAGACTATTTTCATTAGCACCGTCTTTTCCCCCTCGTATTAATTCATTGCGGTAAATATATGTATGTATATGTATATGTGTATATATATTTATAAAGAAATGGTGTTCATCGTAATAAAAAACAAGGAAAAGAAAAAGGAAGAGCAAATGGGGAGATGACGTGACAGGAGGACAACACTTTTAAACGACAAAGGAAACTTTACGTCTGGAAAAATAAAGAAGAAAGAGAAAATATAAAGGGAGGAGGAGGAAGAATGCAAAACAAAAATAAATAAATCGAAAAAATAATGACTGTAAAAGGGGATGGAAGAAAATGAAAAAATGTGGCACCAAGCGATCCTTCCAATTGAAAAAAAAAAATCCTCCTTTTTCGTTTTGTTTATATATGTTTCGTTTTACTCCTTCATCTCTTTTTTTTCCTTTTTCTGTTTCTATCTTCAATTTGTTCTTCCATTCTTTTTTTCTGTTTTTTTGTTATGTTTTTTTTTTTTTTATCATTCATTTAATAATATTTTATTGTTTTACTTCACTGATTTATTTTCCCCTTTTACGCTTTCACTTCTTTTTTTTTTTTATTTATTTATCTCACTTGAGATGTAACCAAAGGTTAAATAAATGAAAAATCACTGAACTACTATAAAAAAAAGAAAAAAACAAATAAATAAATAATAACGAAAGAAAAATAAAATAAAAATAAACATATAATCAAACAACATAACCCGAAAAATAAAAATAAAAAAAATGAATTCAAAAAAAAAAAAAAGGAATAATAAATGAAATCAGTAATTGATTTTTTTTTTTTTTAATAAGTACAACACGTGTGTTTTCACACGTGGGGTTGGGAGAAAAATAGGAAAAATAAACTTTTGAAACGGAGCCGTCATAACCACGAAGAAAGTTTCACTTTTCTTTTTGTATTTTTATTTAACATAGTTTTTTTTTTTTTATTATTTTCACGCCATCCCTCTTTTCTTTTATTCACTTCTTTTTAGTCACGTTTCTACTTTACGGTTCATTTGTTATTAATTTATCTCTAACATTATAATTATTATTATATCGTTTACAATTCTTTTTTATTTATTAGTTTTTTTTTTATTTTTTTTTCCTTTCCGCTCTTATAACGGAAAAGGGTTGAAAAAAAATAAATATAAAAAAAAGGGTCCACCCTTTTAGTACTATTTCGCTTCATTTTTTTTTTATGTTTTCCTTGTTAACAAAGATGGGTGACAGATATCCACATGTACGAAGGGGAAAAACAACAACAACGAAATAAAAAAAAAAAGTAGTGTAGAAAGTACTGCAACAGAATCACAGAAATGATTTTTTTTTTAAAGAAAAGATAAATAAATAATTTAATAACGATTAATAATAATGTTTAATGAGGATAAAGAAAAAAAGACAAATGTGAAAGAGAAACAATCAACCAAACAAAATAAATAAATAATACTAATAATAGTAAAAAGAAACTTAAAAAAAAAAAACACAACTACGAAAAATTAAGAATGTAATGACTTTTTTTTTTTTGCTTTTTTACGAAGAGGGTAAAGTAATGTTTCCAAAGAAAAATAAATGAAAAGTAATTTAATTACAGTACACCGTCACAATTTTTTTTTTTGACTTTCACCCTTTTCAGCAATATGAAAAAAAAAAAAGAATACTCTCTTAATTATTTCTTTTTTTTGTAAATATATATATATATATATATATACACAATCACGTTTTAAATATCTTTTATACTCTGGGGGTCGTATATTTCATATAATATACGTGTTAAACTGTTGAACACTAATAATAGTAGTAACACTAATAATAATAAAAAGAGGAAAGGATGGGTAAAAAGCAACCACCACCACTACCAGTAATCTCTCTAATATGAACGAACCAATTTTTTTTTCGGAATTACCATCTAACAAAAAAAAAAAGGTAGTAATTGTTTTTTTTTTCTTTCTTAAAACGATTACAAAGGATGAACGGATTCTAAAAATAGTATTAGTAGTGTTACTGTATTATTGGTATTATTATTATTATTTACTGTTATCGTCAAAGTTTCCCCTCTTTTTTTTCTTATTTTTCCAGGATTTTTAATTTTTATTATTATTTCCTTTCTCCCAACCCCAACTTTCTTTTTTTTTACTATTATTTTATCATTATTGTTTTTTCGTAATTTCACTTTTTGGCATGTGATGACTCTTTTTTTTTTCAATTATTATATACAAATATATATAATAAGTAAACCAATAATAAAGATAATGAAATCATAGATCCACTGATTTTATGTTTTGTCGATATACCACTCCCCTTTTTCTTTTTTTATGTGTGTGTGTGTGTTTGTGTGTTCACTGTTATCATAAGAAGTATACTGAAACTTTTAGTTGTAACTTGTCTTTTTTGTCGTTTTTGTTTATTATTATTGTTAAAAAGAAAGTTCACAATAGAAAAATAAATTAACAAAGAAAAGAACACATGTAATAGGAATCACAGTAATCGTAAAGGAAAAGGTGAGTGGATATTGAATTAATAAATATATAAAAAATTGTTAGGAGGAGAAAAAAATGAATAAATAAAAAATTTCAATAAATAAATAATATCACATTAGAGAAATAAAAAAGTAAAAAGTAAAAAGAGAGGAAAGAAGAAAAAAAAAAAGGAGCAGGGTAGAATGTCTCTTCGAAATACTCCTGGGTAGAATCGTTAAGGTCCGCCTGTTTTTCTTCCCCCTTTTACTTTTTTTTTTTTTAATCTCTTCTCTACATATATATGAATTTTATTGTTTTTTTGTGTTTTTTTTTTCGTTTTGTCAGGATAAAAAGGAAATACTATAAAAAAAAAAGAATGATACGGTCTCAATATTTGTAGTATAACTCTATATATCTACATATATAAATGTCGTTGCAGCTACCAAAAAAGATAAAAATCCTTTCAACTTCTAATAGCTGCGTGTTTCTTTTTTTTTTTAATTTTTATTTTTATTTTCGTTATTATTACTATTTTAAACACTTTTATAGCACTGGTATATAAAGTAGTATTAGTAGAATAAGGTTTAATCACCCTTTTTTTTTGTTGTAATATTGTTTTTTATTAGCAGAAAAAAAAAAAAAATACTGAAGAGCGAATGATAGTACTTCACAAATGGGAAGTTGTTTCACAACTATACTATTTAGTGTACATATATAAATAAAATAAAAGTAATGAGCAGCTCTAAGGCTAATCACTCTTTATTAAGAATAAATGAAAATAAACAGATAAAAAAAAATATATTATTTTTACAACTAGTTAGTTAGTTTTTTTGTTTCTCAAATTTTTTAATAACGGTATGTATGGAGATATAATTTTTCATCTGCATTATAGTTTAGTTCGGTATTATTATTATTATTCGTATTCCCCTCATTTTTTTCTCTCTTTCTTTCCCCCTTTTTTTTTGGGCAACTCCCCCATAAAGCCAAAGTTCATACAACAACACCACAAAAAAAAAAAAATAATTAGTTAATTAGTCCTAGTACTCACCACACTAATCATAATCATTCCAACCATAGGAATCCACACAGTATGTCCGTCACACGGCCAGAGTTGGCGAACCCACCAGAGCTGTTCTACAGCGGGGCGGAGGCCAGACGTTACACCCACGGCACACGGGTCCAGGCGATCCAGCGGTCCATGACCCTCCGAGCCCTAGAGCTGTTGAACCTACCCCGCGACGGCAGCGGAGGGGCCTACCTGCTCGATATTGGCTGCGGCAGTGGTATCAGCGGGGCGGTACTGACCGAGGCGGGGCACTGTTGGGTAGGAGTGGATGTCAGTCCAGATATGTTGCGCCTTGCCAAGGAGGAGGAGCGGTCTCAGTACCAGTTAGGGGAGGAGGCAGCACAGGAGGAAGGGGGGAGCATACGGTTCAATAGCGCTGGGGTGAAGTGGGGGTTGATTGAGAGCGACCAGGAAGAGGAAGAGGAGGAGGAGGAAGAGGAGGAAGAGGAAGGAGAGGGAGACGAAGGTGCCCCTCTTACCACTCCAGGACCGCTCATGATGGAGGTGGCACAGTCGGATATGGGGGATGGATTGCCGTTCCGCCCAGGCACCTTTGATGGGTGTGTTTCCATCTCCGCGGTGCAGTGGCTCTGTCATGTGAACCGACGCGGGGAGGTCCCCCAGCGGCGACTGATGAAACTGTTTCAGAGTCTCTATCACTGTCTGCGGCGGGGGGCGAAGGCGGTGCTACAGTTTTACCCCAACGGACCAGAGCAGATCCACCTCATCACCCGTGCTGCGATGAAGTGTGGATTTAGCGGTGGTGTCGTGGTCGACTTCCCACACTCGGTCCGCGCTAAAAAGTACTACCTGGTCCTACAGGCTGGTCAGGTGGCAGGAGGGTTCGTACCCCCGCCTGGCCTCACACACGAGGTGGACGAGAGTGACGAGGAGGAAGAGGAAGAGGAGGACGAGGAGAACTACGAGTACGAGGAGGAGGAAGAGGGCCGGTCGCGGGTGAGGGTGGCGGGGAGGGACAGAGAGAGAGTGAAGCGGGCGCGTGGGGCGTCGACGCATCGGGCGAGCAAGAGAAGACGCAAGGACAACCGCCCTGTCGCAGGAACAAAGGATTGGGTGCTGATGAAGAAGGAGGAACGACGCCGCCGTGGGGAACACGTCACTGCCGATACCAAGTATACTAGAAGAAAAAGAAAGCCAAAATTTTAACGTTTCTGTTTTTGGCATTCTCTCTGTTTTACTGATTCTCAGTTTTCCTCATCTGCACCGTTTTTCGTCCTTGTATACCTCTTTATAATCTATTTACGTTTAAATAATAACTAAAGAAAAGTCTATCTTTTGTTCTTTTTTTTCTGCGTTGTCTGTGCTTTATGTAAAGCACACTTCTCTTTAACTTGACTTGTATTCGTTCTGCCTAGAAATTGGTATTTTTTTTTTCCTTCTTTCCCTCTCTTCGCGTGTTATTATTATTATTATTATTATTATTATTATTACTATTCCTTTCTACAGTAGAGTATACACACTCCTCCACAGAGTTTGCCATGTCCGATCATGATGGTAGCCAGGACTCGGAGCAGGGCCCCTTGCCCCAGGAGGTGATTGAGATGTTGTTTAACGAGGAGGATTTTAAGCAAAAAGTAGCCGCCGATCAGGAAAACTTGTGCTGTGTGGTGATTACCTCCACCCTCTGTTCCTATAGCGGCATAGGGAAACTACGATACCCCCCACCCCCCAAGCCGGAGGGACAGTCGGGGGAGGACGAGGCGGTCGACGACGCCGAGGAGGAGGGCCACGAGGAGGAGGAAGAGGAGGTGAACCGCGGCCACTCTCTGTTTAGTCAATTCAAGGAACAGCTGGTAGAGAATCCCGATACGACGTTTCACCGTCGTCACGTTCGTTTCTTTCACATTTGTGCGTGCTCAGAGGAGGAGACCAATGTTGCCCCCCTTATCGCCTCCGACCCCACCTTCACTGTCGCGAAACGGCAACCCAACGAGCAGGAAAAGGTGATTCTACATAAAAGGGCGTACGAGCAACTCGTTGCACTGCTTCATTCCTTAGAGGTGCGCAGTACCCCACAGATGCGCTTCTTTGTCAAAGGTCTCCCGTTGCGGTACTCTCTCCTGTTAGAACATGCGGAGGGGGAAAATAAAAAGATACTGGAAAAAGCGACACTAGACACTGCCACCGATCCCATACGGGCAACCGGTTCAAACCTCAACAAGTGGAAAAATGTATTTTTCAACGCGGTGGTGGTACGAAACGGTCTCCTACGCGAACATGACTTGGAGGTGAAGGAGAGGGCCAAACAGGCGAGGAAGGAACAGAGGCGGCTAGAGCGACAGGAGCGCCGGCGCCAGGAGGTGGAGGCAGCAGGAGACGAGGAGGATGATGATGAGTAAACACGTGAGGATGTAACTATACAACTATATATCCTCGGATGATGGAACACAAGAAATGTAGATAAATGATTGGTATATTCTAAATACCGATTCTCTAGGTTGCTTCTTTTTTTTTTTTTCTAAAGAACTAACGACGAAAGGTTTTCCTTTTTGAATTACTTTTTTTGGTTTAAAACTGACTCCTTCCTTTCTCTCTTTCTCTTTCTCTCTTTTTTTGTTCTGACAAAAGCTTAATCCTCTTTTTGTATTTTTCTTAGTTTTTGGGGTTTCCACAGGGACAGAGAGAGAGAGGAAAGTAACCAGAGATGTCTAGAGTGGTTACAAAGCCGACAAAGAAGTCGGTGAGGACTGTCCCCTCTACCGCTAAACCGATTCCGTCCAAAAAGAAATCCACAAAGAGTGCCGTAAACAACTCCGTCAAGAAAAAAAAGGCATCCCCTAGAACCATTGAGGAGTCCATCCAGCCTCGGTTGAGTCCCTCTCCCCCGCTGAGCATTCGACGCTCTTTGGAGGGGGAAGAAGGGCCCGGCTTCCTTCCAGAGGAGATCGCGTTCTACACCTCTTGGGCCCCTTTTACCCCTCCCGACCTGAAGCAGGTCGCGGAGTTGAGTGTAGACGAGCGTCAAACCCTCTGTGGTGTGGCCCCAGGATCGGAGCGGGCGATCCTCTTCAACCACTTGGAGGACCAGTTTGCCCATCGATACTGGGGTGGGGCCGCTGGGGTGGTAGAGGACGGGGCAGACAAGAAGGCACAGAGTTGGCCGTCTAGGGGGAAGGGGACCTCGCACTGGGTGCCGCTTAGTATTCCAGATAGTATTCTTGCTTCCCGTCCCTCCACGGCGGGTCCTTTACTCTCTCCGCACCGAGTCGTACCGTTACCTCCGCCTGGCAGGGACCGCGCCCCCTCCCGTGGCCCTGCCATGGTGCCGGACTTTACTGTGGACAGTCTTCCTCAAGGCTCCGTCAACTCGGGGGACAGCGTAGACGACGGCAGTGTCAACGCCCCGCCGTGGGTGTCCAACACCAACAAGAGTAAGTCCCTTCAGCTAGACTTGGACTCTCTTCTCTCCCCCACCTCCCATGAAAAGTCCTCCCGACCGCCATCCCTCGGCACCCCTGGCAGCCGCACCAAGGTAGTGATGGTCTCCTCGCCAGAAAAGAAGAGGGCGAGTAGAAGTGGAGGTGGAAGTGGGAAAGTGGTGGGCAAGAACACCATCAATCGTCGTTTTAGCCAATTAGAAAACCAAGTAGAAGAACTCCTCACTCCTTCCTCGGAACGAAAGAAGAAAAAAGCCAAAGCGCCGGGAGACGTGGGTACCAACACGATCCATAGAAAGTTTTATAATTTGGCAGAGGAGCTGGAAGAGCTTTCATCGCCCTCTTCTCGTAAGAAGCGACCGTCCACCGCCAAGGATCAGCAGCAGGCGGCCCGACTGAATTGTTTGCTCTCGAAGGGCGCCGAGGGAGTGGAGCCGCGCCGTCCGCATAGTACGTCCTCCATCGCCTCCAGTGGGGGCAGTTCCCCTCGACTGACCGACTCCCCGCCCACCAAGACGAAACCCAACTTCCTCCCCAACGGAAGGGTGGTGGTGCTGTCTTTGGGTCCTATCGGCGCGGGGGGACGACGGCTGCGCTCCCCACAGTCGAAGTCCTCTCAACGGAAAAGTGGCGGGAGCACAAGCCTTCCTCCGCTGGGGCGCAGTAAGTGAACGGAATCGGATTATTTATCTACTTGTCCTATATTCTTTTTTTTGTTTTGTTTTGTTTCCAGTAAACTTTGTAAAGAAACAAAAAACAAACAAACACAAATGTGGAATTGCTACATGTACAGTACTTTGATTATTTACAACAACAACAACAACATTAAAGCGCTAAGAATATTGGTGTTTTACCCGTTATTACTAGTTGGGGTTTATGTCTTTTATGTATTGATTTTTACCCCTTTCTCATTTTTTTTTTCGTTAAATTTCGTAAAGGGTTAAAGTACTTCGTGAGTTTCTCAACAAAAGCCAATCTTTATCTTTATCTTTATATATATATATATATATATATATATAATACCTTTCTACTTTTTTTTATTATTTACTTTTATTTCTTATCTACTTGGTAATCTTTTTTTTTTTTCCTGTTTCGACTACCCCCCCAAATGGACCGTAGCCCACATACGACGCACTCTGATGAACCCCACCCCGAGACGAATGAGACGCTTCACTACTTTTATGACCCCGCCGTAGTCCAACCCGCTAGAGACAAGTATGTTTCCATCATCTCCAGCCTCATTGCCGGGTACTTTGACTCCAGCTATGCGAGTAACATTGATGTAATGGACATTCTCCCTGGCGGGGTGGACGACTGCTACCAACTCTGCATGGATGCCAAAGAGGTGCTTTCCGCGGAAAGGGTAGTTATCGGCGTGGATGTGAAGGCGGATGAAAGTTTAGTGATGGTGGGGGATATACACGGACAGTTTAACGATCTGCTGCATAGTGTACTGGCCCCCCAGCTGAGCCGCCGGCGGTCCACCGCGGCAACAGCGGCAGCAGGGGCAGCATCGAAACAGCCCAGTCAAGGCACCGTTTCCCCTGTGATTCGCCCCGCCAGTATAGCCAGCAATGAGGAGGGCAGTGCGCCCAGTGCCAGTCCCTCCCCCTCTCTCTGCGAAGGGGAGTGCATCACCGTAGATACCGATACCACCCTTCGGTTTCTATTCCTTGGAGACTACGTGGACAGGGGACCGCGTAGTGTAGAGGTGATTCTGCTCCTCTTAGCCCTCAAGGTGGAGTACCCCAACCACATTTTCCTTCTCCGTGGCAACCACGAAGAGGCGCAGACGAGTCGTATGTATGGATTCTTTCAGGAATGCAAGGCCAAAATATTTAATGTAAAGTATGGCGCAGGCTCCCCCACCTCGCCCTCCTTGTGCAATGCCGGTAGCGGAGTGTTCAACCCCTCCTTCAGTCCCGGAGACAACAGTGCTTGGCTTCACTTCAATACAGTCTTTTGCTGGCTGCCACTCGCGGCGGTGGTGCGGTGCGGGAAGGGGTACTTCTTTTGTACCCACGGTGGCCTCTCTCCGTACACCCATTCCATCCAACAGCTGCAGCGGCTCCACCGGGAGGAGTACGGCTCTCATGAAGGCGCTGCCTCGGTAGCGAAAGACTCTCCCATCGGTACCACTGACACCACCGTCTCTACCTTTCCCAGACTGGACAGTAACCGCACCTTGGAGGAGGACGACGTGGTACAGCACCAGTCTGAAATAATCGATGGACTGTTGTGGTCGGACCCCACCGACCAGTTCGAGGGGTGTTTCTGCAACTTAAGAGGATGTGGTTTTACGTTTGGTCAAAACATTACCGAAGAGTTTCTCCGGTCCAACTACGGTTTTTCGTTTCAGGAAACTGTTCATCCATTCCGCCAGACGATTGAAAGAGAAGAAGAAGAAGAAGACGGGGAGGCAATGCAAAGAATTCAACAAACTGTAGTCAAGGAACGACCAATGGAGAATGTTAATTTTCACTTTCTGGTACGGGCCCATCAGTGTGTTAAACGGGGTTATATCTGGTCTCATCACATGAAGACCCTCACTGTGTTCTCCGCCCCCAACTATTGCGGCGTGAGTAATAACAAAGGGGCGATTGCGGTGCTCAATGGTAGGAAAAACGACCTAGTGGCCGGTGAGGGAGGGGAAAAGATAAATTTAGAGTTTGTAGTCTACGACAGCTTTAAGCCCCATCCTCCCAACTTTTGTCTGCCCTCCCCCAGTCCGAAGGGGAACGTCGCAAAGAGTCCTCACACACCTCAAGGGAGCAAAGTGAAGCAACCTCCCCGTAATCTGATCAAAAACCCAATCCTGGAGCAGTACTTTGGTACCACTAGTGAGTTGGAAAACAACAAAGAGTGATGCCAAAGGTTTATCTTTTATTTGCGTTGTTGTTCTACTCGTATTTAAATATATAAATGTATCGACAGCGCATTTTAACACTATATAAACAGCCGCTTATATCAAAAATAAAAATAAAAATGAATAATAATTCCAAACACAACAACATTTACTATAACTGTATACTCTTTGCGTATTCTTTTTCATAGCGCTTATTGCTATTTGACCATTTTTTCTTTTTTTTTTGAATGTATAACTACGGGAGCGTTGTAGTTTCTGTTATGTCACTCTTTTTTTTTTTTTTTTAGTTCCCTCCTACATATATATGTTAATATCTATCTTATTTCTTTTCTCTCTCTCTCCCTTTATTTCGTCTACAGCATTACCTCTCGTCTTATATTTCTAAGCAATCATGGTCGCTCCCGCTGCTGCTCGCAACAGTAAGATTCGCCGTATTGGCCGCAAGAAGGGTGCCACCCTCCGCGATGTCAACGCCTGGCGTTGGATCAAGGTGTGCGCCGCTCACTTCAAGCGCGAAGGAAAGCTGTTCGTGCCCAATTGCACTGAAATCGTCAAGACCTCCCACGGCCGCGAGCGTGCCCCTCAGAACCCTGACTGGTACTTTATCCGCTGCGCCGCCGTCCTCCGTGCCCTGTACCTTCGCCCCGGCGAAGGTTATGGCGGACTCAGCAAGCGCTTCGGTAACAAGAAGAACTACGGCAGCCGCCCCGAGCACACCGTGAAGTCTTCCCGTGGTCTCCTCCACTGGGCTTGCAAGTCTCTCTCCAAGCTTGGTCTGGTGGAGAAGGGCCTCAACGACCAGGGCGGTCACCGTGTGACCAAGCAGGGTCGCAAGGTCGCGGACACTCTCGCCTTCCAGGTGCAGATCCGCAAGTTCCAGGGTAAGAAGTAAGTACGTAAATGAAAAAAAAAAGTGGAAATTGCTACCCGAGAGTACTTCACACAAAGAGGTTTTGCAAATAATTATTTTTTTCATTTTACAGTTTTAAGAATACTTAGTTAAATTTTTTTTTTTAATGTAATTCTTGAAACTGTTTTTTATCACTAAAAAAAAAATAATGTTTGTTGTTTTCTGTGCTTTTTTGTGGACGGGAGCGCTGTCCGTTTCCTTGATTGCATTGCCTCTACAGTTATCTCCTCTTTAACTTTTTTATTTTTTTTATCTGTCTTTCTTTTATTTTTTATTCTTCACGTAGCACTGCTTAGCGTATAATAGCATCCTCCTAGTTTGACATGGCAATCGATTTTGATTTGACTCTCTTCATCAAGGAGACGCAATTGCAGCACGGTCTTCGCGCCGAGGACTACTCCCGGTACCACGACTACCTCTCCAACCGTCTGGCAACCCTTCGTAAACAGCTCCACCTCTCCAACGAGAAGAAAAAGTTTCTTTATAAAGAAGTCACCAAGGCTAACGCTACCGATCCTCGACACCTGATGTTACTAGCCCTCTATAGTGAGCGGTGTTGGGCCAGTGCAGAGTCACAGCAGGAGAAGCTGCAGAAGGCCAAGGAGGGAAGAGAGAGCAACGTCCCTGACGGCGGTGTACCTCCAACGTTTCAGTACCGCAAACGACTGAACAAGGCGGTGAAGTGGTGTGAGAAGTTGAGCAAAATCGCTCAAGCCGTAGGCTCTGCTCGTCTACAGGAGGAATGCCTGGCCTACGAGTCCGAGGCGCGCGGTCGCTGTGCCTTCGCCCACGGTCACCTCGAGGAGGCCAAGGAACACTTTAGTGCCGCAAGGGAAAAGTATTTCAACCTGGTAAAGGAGAGTAGCGAGACGCAGCGGCCCATCTTGGTGACCAAGGTGAATGAGCTGGACGATCGCGTCGTGTACTGTATGCAACGACTGGGGCAGGATGTGGCGACGTACAACCCCCCTCGTCCAGCCTTCGACGGGGGAGAGGACGACGGAGAGGCGACGCTGTCGTCGGTGACGTGGAATGGGCGATCACTGACGATTCTCAATATCAAGGTGAAGGAGGCTCTGCGGGAGTACCGACGGGTTACGGTGGAGGAGGCGAAGGAGAAGGTATTAGGGTCCCCTGCGGTGGCCACGATGGGTCAAATGAATAAGGTGTTGGATCTTATTGACCGCCGTATTAGCTTCCTGAACGATGCACTCGCCCACACCCGACAGGACTGGCGCAATGCGTCGGAGGGAAGTGCTCAGAAAACCGAATACCAACTCTTGATGCACTTTTTCCTCTACCAAATCGCCTCCGAGACGTTTCACCGTAACCTTTTCCTCGCCAATGTCTATAGTCGAAGGTTCTACGCGACCGACGACAGCTTACACACGTCCAACCCCAAGAAGGGAAGGAAAGGGGATCTCTCGTCTACGCTGTATGCCTCCCCACTGGAGGTACTACGCCTCTACCAGGCCGCCAGTGACTCTGTCGACGAGCTCGAGCTGCTGCCGGGGGTGAGTGGTAAACGTGAGGTGGAGGACATGGCGAAGGTTTGCCGAGCGGGGAAGCTGCTCTATATCGGTGAGGCCTGGCGGGTTCTGGGGAACACCGATACCGCCACTCGCTGCTACAACGCCGCCCTTCACTGCCTCCAAGGAGTGGACAGTGCGGAGGCGAAGGGCATTCACCAACTGGCGGAGCGGTCCCTCCTGCAGCAAGTCGCGTCTGCGGAGTTAAAGAAGAACGTACCGAAACCGAAGGACCCCCCGGCCTACCTGGTCCAGGCGACGAAGGAGGTAGGGGTGGCCGCCAATATTATTCCATTTCCTCCCGAGTTTCAGACCGTTCCCCAGAAGCCGGTGTTTGTTGACATTGCCTCTACGTTTGTAGAGTATCCCAGCGCTAGCGCGGACGACGCACCAGCACGCGCTACGGTACCAAAACAAAAACAGGAGGGGGAAACTTCAAATGAGACCAAGAAAAACAAAGGTTGGGGCCTTAAATGGGGTTGGTAATGGGTGTAGTCTGTCTGGTTTTGTTTCTGGATTTATCCCCTTCCCAACGTTGAATCAAAAAGGGCAAGCAATAACAAAAACAAGAGTAATTAATACTGTTACCATTAATAATGGCAATTAAACTAAATGATTCGTTTTCTGCTATTCGATCAGTATAGAAGTTCCTTTTGTTTTTTTTTTTGACCTTCACTCTATGCGTTTATAGGTTCTTATTTCTTATCCCCTATTTTTTTATATTTTTTGTATGTAAAGAAAGTAAATTGTGTCATAAACCACTATACAAGACGAACAATCTAATAGACAAGATTAAAAATTGCATGAGTGAGGGTTCTCCGTCGTCGGCGAATGCACCGCGTAAACGGGCAAACGGAGAGAAGAAAGGGGTCAAGAAGGCCCCAAAGACGGAGGTGTCGTCTGCTACCCAGAACAGCGGCGAACCGACGAAGCCAGATCCCAGTCTTCCTGTGCTACCCCGCGTCAAGTCTAGCTCGCAGTCCACAGATAAGAATCTCGCCACCCCTCTTCTACCAGAGCCATCCACCCCTGTCGCGGAGCCCACACACTCCCCCAAGACGACGACCACCACGGCCACACCTGCTACGGAGATTATAGTTTCTAAAAAATTAACCCCGCTACCCATCGTGGATCAAGGTCCACCCGATGTCGAGTTTGAGCCCCCGCCGAACAACCAGCGCACTTTTTACTTTCCGGAGGACGATTTAGAATTCTCCTCTGAATTTGACAGTGGCAATTTGATTCAAGCGGAGAGAATAGGACCGTATCGTTACAATTTTTACACATCCATGGACTGTGGGAACTGTGACCGCCAGACCAACAACCGTCAGTGGTTCCACTTCTCTGTGCGGGGAGGAGGAAAAGGGATTTCAATCTGTATTACCTTTATTGGGGTCATGCACAGCCACATGTTCACTTACGACTGGATGCCGGTGATGGCGGTGTTCCCCGACCGCCCCGAGTATCAAAGAATACCAGGCCGAGCGACGGTGGTGTCACTGGAAACGATGCCGTCCACTCCAGGGTACCCTTTGCTGGAGCACAAGGTGAGAGGCGGAGAGGATTCTGACGCGGAGGCCCCAGAGGGCACCGGCGAGGAGAACCCCTCCTGCACGCCTACCGCTCCGGACGGGGTGCTGGTGTTCGCACCACCAAAGCCGGTGAAGAAGAAGAAAAGGGTCAAAAAGAAAAAGGATATTGCCATGAATCTCACGTTTGAGTTTCGCATGGAGGCCGCCATCCCCATCGTCAGCTCTCCCCCTCTTGGAGACCCGCAGTGTCCGGCGATCTACATTGCCAGCAACCACCCTTACTCCTGCGATCACCTACGGCGCAACCTGCTGAGCTGGCAGGTGTCCATGCTGCGGCAGCTCAGTGAGGGAAAAGCGATGAAGCTCGTGGAGGACCCACGCCACCCTTACGCGCACAACATGGGCCTGTCACCGACCGACAACGTCAGTGTGTACTTTCATCGTGAGATTCTGTGTCTTTCCTTAGAAAAACGACCCGTGGAACTACTGACCATCACCAACCTCAACGGAATCCGTTACGACAAGAGAATGCCGATGATTAGCTCCCACCACAACATCCCGCTCTCTTCTTCGCCACTGGAAACGGAGAACCCTACCGAGAGGCCTTACTATTTTGAAGGTAAAACGTATGTCGTGCTTACGGCTCGCGTGCATCCGGGCGAGTGCCCCGGTAGTCACATGATGCATGGGGCCATTTCGTTTTTACTCAACAAGCGAGATTCCCGTGCACAAACCCTTCGGGACAAGTTTGTATTCTTAATTGTTCCCATGATTAACCCCGACGGTGTGTTTCGCGGTCACAGTCGTATCGACGCGAATGGAATCGACTTGAATCGAATGTATAGTAGTCCCTCTCCAAAGTGGCAACCGGTGCCGTTTTGCCTTCGTCATCTTTTGATCCCATTGGCCAAGAAGAATCAACTTTCTCTGTTTGTGGACATGCACGCCCACGCGAATAAAAAAGGCGCCTTTCTCTTCGGTAACGGGTTGCCAGCGGAGGACCAAATTAAAAGTCTGTTGTACGCTAAACTCGTCTCGATGAATACGCCCTATATCGACTACAATAGTTGCAACTACTCCGAGTCCAACATGTTCTCAGTTGGGGTTTCTGGAAAGAGCAAAGATTCATCGGCCCGCATTGTGTTGTTTCTTGAAACCGGATTTGTCTTTAGCTACGCCATTGAGACCTCTCATGTGTGCGCCAAGGTCCTAAACACTTTGCCAAGGCTCGATAGTCTTCCCGGAGAGGATGTTTCCACGGATGTGTTGAGTACTCGTTTTTCCCCTAGCAGCTTTGGCGATATGGGGAAGGCACTTTTGTTGGGTTTGTTGGACCTTCATCGGTGCAATCCTCATAGTCGAATCGCAGCTTCCACTTTCGGCTCCGTCGACAGCTTAGAGACGTACATTGAGCGCCAACTAAAGGTGGAGGCGTGTGAGAAGATCTTTACGCTGCTGTATAAAGATGGCTCACGAATGGATTCCCTTGGCCCTAGTCAGAACGCCACGCAGCACCTCCTCGTCTCCGTGCATCCGGAGGAGATCCCCGATAAGCTCACCTTGCGTGGGGCACGAAACCTACCCATCGTGACCTTCAGCGGTGTACGTGAGTACCTCCCACCCAGTGTGATTCTCTCCGTGTTGGATCAAAACGCCCCGACAGGACCACCACGGTCGCTTTATTACAGCCGCGCCAGTCGCACCACCTCTCCCGCCTCCGCGTTGGTGTCGTCGTTTCCCGACTCTACCGCCTTGGAGCGAAAGAGGCGCAGTTCGTCCAGGAAGGGAACGTCATAGAGAGGGGGTTTCCGGCCTAGTGGCTCGTGCTAGATTCAAGTTTTCCCTTTAATTTGCTAATTTTTTTGACTTCTACAGATTTAAACTAGAACCTCTTTTTTGTGGTTGTTTTCCTCTACTATGATTCAACGGTTTGTCTTTCTTTTTCTTACTCCCCTACTCTTCCTTCCTTCAAAGTTTAGTGACCAAGTAGTAGAATGAAACGACTCGACCGCATCCGGGAGGCTCTGAACTACTTAAATTCCTCCGCCGTAGACGATGGACCCGTACCAAAGTTTAGCCCTCATCTAAGCCGAACGGTGTTAATGGAGCTTGCCGACTCCCTTTTGTATGTCTGCTTCCCCGAGTGCTCTGACCCGCCTCTGAAAATCATGCCGACCTATGTCGAGCGGAGTGCGTCGATGGAGTGGGTGTTAACGCACGTCGCGGATATCTTGGCGAATCAAATTTACAACTCCTTTGTGCTACATGGTGACCGAAACGCGGTCAAGGAGACCAAAACGCTCACCCCAGTCAAAACTTCCCAGCGGTCACAGTTGGACTGGAATGCAGGGGCCAACATCAGCTCCCCACTTTTGGTGACCGAAGGGACAGAGAGCCCTGGTAAGGGCAACATCCCCTCCACTCGTGACAGCAGTGTGCTGGGTGGGTCCAGCAACCACGTCGACTCCGAGTTTCTTCGTTGCTGCCGTAATAAAGCGGAGGTGATTGTGACTCACTTTCTGGTGGAGCGGCTTCCACACGTCCGTTGGTTGCTGCACACCGATGTGGAGGCGATTTTCCGTAACGATGTGGCGGCTACTTCGCCCAGTGAGGTCATTCTCTGCTACCCTGGTATTCGATGCATGTTACACCAAAGAGTAGCCCACCAGTTGTTCCTCCTAGGCGTCCCTACCAATCTCACTCGTCTGCTGACCGAGATCGCGCATGGACTCACCGGGATTGATATCCACCCCAACACCTCCATTGGACACCACTTCTTCATCGATCACGGTACGGGCGTGGTGATTGGGGCCACCGCTATTATTGGCAACTATGTTTCCGTGTATCAAGGTGTAACACTAGGCGCGAAGAGCTTCCCCATCGACAAGAAGACGGGAGAATTGATTAAGGACCTCCCACGACATCCCATTTTGGAGGATCGAGTCACTGTCTACGCTAATGCTGTCGTGCTGGGCCGCGTGACCATTGGTACTGGGAGTACCATCGGTGGTAACTGTTGGGTGGTTCATAGTGTACCTCCACACTCTTCCATCGTACAGAAGTCGAACCGCTACTTGCAAAAGAAAGAAAAAATGTTTATAGAGGCGGACGGATCAGGCATTTAGACTTCTTTCCGCTTCATCTACACTCATGGTTATCAATTAGGCAATCCACACACACAAAAAAAAAAACACATAAGAAAAAAAAAAAAAACCGCAACTGAGAACTGTACATCACAAAACCATACATTTTCCTTTTCCACCCTTTGTTATGTTGCGTTCTGTCTCAAATGGTCACCAAACTCTTTTTATTATTAGTCTTATTTCCACTTCTCTTCTCCTCTCTGTCCTTTAAAGAAGAAGAAAAGTTTCCTCATGCTTCGTAGTACACTTACCTTACTGGGTCACGGTCAGTATAAAACGCGCCTAAAGAAGCGCATGGTTGGTTTTATCCCAAAAGTGGTACCCAGAAAAATCAGAAACAACCAAGTCGCCCTCCGTAGCGAGGCAAACACCGGTCATATCGAAGGATACATCAAAACCGAATCCGAGCGTCTTGACGCCACTGGTAGAAAACTCCAAGTAACCTACTGGGACCCGATTCTCCAGCGATATGTTCTCTTTAAAGAAACCAAGGTACGTGGTCCATTTATGACCAAGGCTGCCATATCGCGTAAAGTGGATTTTCCTATAGGCGGTTCACCGTTTCCAACAAAGGGCAAAAAGTAAATGCATTTCAGTCCACCACTTCAACACAGACATTAGTTTCTACTAAAAAAAAAAAGGGATAAAATTGAGTCTTTATGTGTTCCACAGTATCTATTTTACAAAGATAAACAACAACAACCACATCTCACTAGTTTTCTGTATGTTTCGATTCTTAGTTTTTCTTCTCTACGACGCGACTCCTATACTTTCTCTTCCTTTCTCTCCCTTTCTCCACTTTATGTTTTCCTCTGCAGCATTTCGCGTATCACACTTTCTTTTTCGTCATGTCTCACTGCAAATTTGAGCACCCCCGCCACGGGCATCTCGGGTTTCTCCCCCGCAAGCGCTCCCGCCAGCTCCGCGGCCGTGCCCGCGCGTTCCCCAAGGACAACGCCAGCGACAAGCCCCACCTCACCAGCTTCATGGTGTTCAAGGCTGGTATGACCCACATTGTCCGCGATGTGGACCGCCCTGGTTCCAAGGTGAACAAGAAGGAGGTCGTCGAGCCCGTCACCATCCTTGAGGCTCCCCCCATGGTGGTGGTTGGTATTGTGGGCTACAGGGAAACCCCTGTTGGTCTCAAGACCATTGGCACCGTCTGGGCCCGCCACACGAGCGCCGAGTTCCGCCGCCGCTACTACAAGAACTGGAAGAAGTCCGCTCAGCTCGCTTTCACCAAGCAGAAGCAGTTCGCTGGCACCAAGGAGGGCAAGGTTGCGGAGGCTCGCACCTACACCGCTTTCACCAAGAAGGCGACCGTCATCCGCGTGATTGCGCACACCCAGCTCCGCAAGCTTCGCAACAACCGCGTTGGTGTGAAGAAGGCCCACATCCAGGAGATCCAGATCAACGGCGGTGACATCCCCGCCAAGATTGAGCTCGCCAAGTCCCTCCTGGAGAAGGAGGTGCGCGTGGACACCGTGTTCCAGCAGTCCGAGGCGTGCGACGTGTGCGCTGTAACCAAGGGTCACGGTACTGAGGGTGTGGTGAAGCGCTGGGGCGTTGCCTGCCTTCCCCGCAAGACCCACCGTGGTCTGCGCAAGGTGGCTTGCATCGGTGCGTGGCATCCTTCCCGTGTCATGTACAGTGTGGCTCGCGCTGGTCAGAAGGGTTACCACCACCGTACTCATCTGAACAAGAAGATCTACCAGATCGGCCGCAGCGTTGCTGTCGAGCCCAACCAGGCCACGACGACGTACGACCTCACCGCCAAGACGATCACCCCTCTCGGTGGCTTCGTCGGCTACGGTACGGTGCGCAACGACTACGTCATGCTGAAGGGTTCCGTCGCGGGTCCCCGCCGCCGCGTGATCACCCTCCGCCGCCCCATGGCTCCCCAGACCTCTCGTCTGCTCAAGGAGAAGATCGTGCTCAAGTTCATCGATACCAGCTCTAAGATGGGTCACGGTCGCTTCCAGACCAAGAAGGAGAAGAGCCAGTGGTATGGTCCCCTCAAGAAGGACCGCATCCGCCGCGAGGAGCGCCTGCGCAAGGAGCGTCTTGCCAAGGTGGCCGAGCGCAAGGCCAAGAAGTAATGTGTTTCAGTGTGACACTACTGCACGTCACTGTGTGATAGCTTAATGTGATTTAATTAATTTCCTTCACTATAAATTGATTTTAAACTATTTTCTTCCTTTTCTGTCATTCGTTGGTTCTCATTATCATTTTTTGTGTGGTGTTTCTCCTTTGTGTGATCCCTATCCTCTTTCTCTCCCTTTCTCCACTTTATGTTTTCCTCTGCAGCATTTCGCGTATCACACTTTCTTTTTCGTCATGTCTCACTGCAAATTTGAGCACCCCCGCCACGGGCATCTCGGGTTTCTCCCCCGCAAGCGCTCCCGCCAGCTCCGCGGCCGTGCCCGCGCGTTCCCCAAGGACAACGCCAGCGACAAGCCCCACCTCACCAGCTTCATGGTGTTCAAGGCTGGTATGACCCACATTGTCCGCGATGTGGACCGCCCTGGTTCCAAGGTGAACAAGAAGGAGGTCGTCGAGCCCGTCACCATCCTTGAGGCTCCCCCCATGGTGGTGGTTGGTATTGTGGGCTACAGGGAAACCCCTGTTGGTCTCAAGACCATTGGCACCGTCTGGGCCCGCCACACGAGCGCCGAGTTCCGCCGCCGCTACTACAAGAACTGGAAGAAGTCCGCTCAGCTCGCTTTCACCAAGCAGAAGCAGTTCGCTGGCACCAAGGAGGGCAAGGTTGCGGAGGCTCGCACCTACACCGCTTTCACCAAGAAGGCGACCGTCATCCGCGTGATTGCGCACACCCAGCTCCGCAAGCTTCGCAACAACCGCGTTGGTGTGAAGAAGGCCCACATCCAGGAGATCCAGATCAACGGCGGTGACATCCCCGCCAAGATTGAGCTCGCCAAGTCCCTCCTGGAGAAGGAGGTGCGCGTGGACACCGTGTTCCAGCAGTCCGAGGCGTGCGACGTGTGCGCTGTAACCAAGGGTCACGGTACTGAGGGTGTGGTGAAGCGCTGGGGCGTTGCCTGCCTTCCCCGCAAGACCCACCGTGGTCTGCGCAAGGTGGCTTGCATCGGTGCGTGGCATCCTTCCCGTGTCATGTACAGTGTGGCTCGCGCTGGTCAGAAGGGTTACCACCACCGTACTCATCTGAACAAGAAGATCTACCAGATCGGCCGCAGCGTTGCTGTCGAGCCCAACCAGGCCACGACGACGTACGACCTCACCGCCAAGACGATCACCCCTCTCGGTGGCTTCGTCGGCTACGGTACGGTGCGCAACGACTACGTCATGCTGAAGGGTTCCGTCGCGGGTCCCCGCCGCCGCGTGATCACCCTCCGCCGCCCCATGGCTCCCCAGACCTCTCGTCTGCTCAAGGAGAAGATCGTGCTCAAGTTCATCGATACCAGCTCTAAGATGGGTCACGGTCGCTTCCAGACCAAGAAGGAGAAGAGCCAGTGGTATGGTCCCCTCAAGAAGGACCGCATCCGCCGCGAGGAGCGCCTGCGCAAGGAGCGTCTTGCCAAGGTGGCCGAGCGCAAGGCCAAGAAGTAATGTGTTTCAGTGTGACACTACTGCACGTCACTGTGTGATAGCTTAATGTGATTTAATTAATTTCCTTCACTATAAATTGATTTTAAACTATTTTCTTCCTTTTCTGTCATTCGTTGGTTCTCATTATCATTTTTTGTGTGGTGTTTCTCCTTTGTGTGATCCCTATCCTCTTTCTCTCCCTTTCTCCACTTTATGTTTTCCTCTGCAGCATTTCGCGTATCACACTTTCTTTTTCGTCATGTCTCACTGCAAATTTGAGCACCCCCGCCACGGGCATCTCGGGTTTCTCCCCCGCAAGCGCTCCCGCCAGCTCCGCGGCCGTGCCCGCGCGTTCCCCAAGGACAACGCCAGCGACAAGCCCCACCTCACCAGCTTCATGGTGTTCAAGGCTGGTATGACCCACATTGTCCGCGATGTGGACCGCCCTGGTTCCAAGGTGAACAAGAAGGAGGTCGTCGAGCCCGTCACCATCCTTGAGGCTCCCCCCATGGTGGTGGTTGGTATTGTGGGCTACAGGGAAACCCCTGTTGGTCTCAAGACCATTGGCACCGTCTGGGCCCGCCACACGAGCGCCGAGTTCCGCCGCCGCTACTACAAGAACTGGAAGAAGTCCGCTCAGCTCGCTTTCACCAAGCAGAAGCAGTTCGCTGGCACCAAGGAGGGCAAGGTTGCGGAGGCTCGCACCTACACCGCTTTCACCAAGAAGGCGACCGTCATCCGCGTGATTGCGCACACCCAGCTCCGCAAGCTTCGCAACAACCGCGTTGGTGTGAAGAAGGCCCACATCCAGGAGATCCAGATCAACGGCGGTGACATCCCCGCCAAGATTGAGCTCGCCAAGTCCCTCCTGGAGAAGGAGGTGCGCGTGGACACCGTGTTCCAGCAGTCCGAGGCGTGCGACGTGTGCGCTGTAACCAAGGGTCACGGTACTGAGGGTGTGGTGAAGCGCTGGGGCGTTGCCTGCCTTCCCCGCAAGACCCACCGTGGTCTGCGCAAGGTGGCTTGCATCGGTGCGTGGCATCCTTCCCGTGTCATGTACAGTGTGGCTCGCGCTGGTCAGAAGGGTTACCACCACCGTACTCATCTGAACAAGAAGATCTACCAGATCGGCCGCAGCGTTGCTGTCGAGCCCAACCAGGCCACGACGACGTACGACCTCACCGCCAAGACGATCACCCCTCTCGGTGGCTTCGTCGGCTACGGTACGGTGCGCAACGACTACGTCATGCTGAAGGGTTCCGTCGCGGGTCCCCGCCGCCGCGTGATCACCCTCCGCCGCCCCATGGCTCCCCAGACCTCTCGTCTGCTCAAGGAGAAGATCGTGCTCAAGTTCATCGATACCAGCTCTAAGATGGGTCACGGTCGCTTCCAGACCAAGAAGGAGAAGAGCCAGTGGTATGGTCCCCTCAAGAAGGACCGCATCCGCCGCGAGGAGCGCCTGCGCAAGGAGCGTCTTGCCAAGGTGGCCGAGCGCAAGGGGACGAAGAAGTCTCCCGCCCCGGACCGCGCTTCTGCTGCACCCGCCGCTGCCCGTTCCGCTCCCGCTCCCACTCCCTCTGCGCCTCGTGAAGCTAGCGTAAGCAAGCAGGCCGAGACTGATATCAAGAAGGCCGCTGAGAAGTATGACGACAAGTACAAGAAGCTGATGTCCACCTTCGTCGCACCTCCTGTCGAGGAAAAGGTCCCCCCCTTTATCGGCTTCTCCTTGTCCGATAACATTAAGGAGGGCTCCTTGGTGGTGGATGGGGTGTTCATGGAGGGACCTGCTGCCCAGGTCGGTGTGAGTATCGATCACGAATTGATTTCGGTTGCTGGAAAGAAAGTCAAGGGTATCAATGAAGTACGCGATATGATCATGAACAACTGCAAGCCGGGTCACATCACCCCCTTCGTTCTCCGTGACGAGCGCGGAAAGGAGTACACTGCCTCCGTGTGGGTGATGACGGCGGACAAGACGTATGCTGGCAAGCCCTACTATTTCGACCGCGATGCCCACACTGTGGCGCAAAGCGACCGCCTGAAGAAGACGTGGACGGAGGATGAGGTCAAGTCTGCGATGAAGTAATGCGACACTACTCTTACACAAGGTGTGTTGAAGAACAGCTTAATTCTCATCATATATAGTGTGTAGAGATTAGAGAAGCAGTGGGGAAGATCCACACTATCTCATATACTTTTTTTTTTTTGAACATTTATTCTCTAAGTATTCTGTTTATTATTTTGGTAGAAGTAAAAATAAACTACACAACTTGTGTTTGCTTGAAGAGTACGGTGTTGGTTCATCACTATCCTAAAGTAGATGTAAACAAAAAAAAAGAAAAAGTGAGCATACACAACAATGGGGTTCTGTAAAAACTTCTTTGCCTCACGAGACACCAGTAGAAACACTAATAATATTGTAAAAAAAAAAAGAATATTAACTCTCTATACTAATTTTTTTTAAAGGAAAAATAATATTTATTCTTTGAAAACAATAATGAAAATACGTATCGTGAGTACTGTATTATTCCACCAATCCGCAAAAAAAAAAATAATAATCATAAAATATGTGGAATAAAACTCTTTAACTTGTCGTTCTATGTCACTTCCCCCCCCCCTTCTTTGGAATTACACTTTTCGTATATAGCTCCTTATATGAACACTTCTACTTTAAACCATAACGAAACGGTGTCGGAACAATATGAAGACACAGACCAATCCTTTTTTTCTACCACTGCCAACTCTGAGGAACCACAGAGAGGTCCTTCTATACCACGCAGTCCTCTCTCCTCCCGCCTGTCCAACGCCTCCACCGAAGGCGATTTTGATTTAACCTTTAGTTTCTCGTGCGGGGGTTGGTTTCAGATGTACTTTTTTGGGGCTGCCCACGCCTTAGTGGAGTCTGGCGTACTCGCTCGCCTAGAGGCGGATGGGGTGAGGATCCGTTTCGCGGGGAGCAGTGCGGGGGCCCTGGCGGCCTCCACGTTAGTCTCTGGTCAACACGACTACGATGCGATTCGAGAATTCTGTTTAGCCTCCGCGGCACATTTTAGAAGTTCTATTGGGAATATGTTCTCCATGAAAGAGTATCTGCTGAGTGCGATTGATCGATTTGGTGAAAATCTTCGCCGTATCGACACCGATGAGGCGATTCGTCAAAAAATGACCAGTGGGTGCTTAGAAATTAACGTGACCACCCTTCCCAAAATGAATCGAAAAGTGTTCAACTCTTTTGACAGCTACTCCCTACTGGAAGAGGTGATTGTTGCCTCGTGTTGTATGGTACCGCTGGTGGGTCTTCCCTTTAAAATGCGCCACACCGGAGATTGGGTGGTGGACGGTGGTTTCACCAACTTCACCCCGTACATGAACGACCCTCAGAGCATCACCGTCTCTGGCATGTACTTTCAAGATACTTCGGTGAGGCCCCGTACGTTTGTACCGTCGTGGTGGGCCTTTTATCCGCCTAATAAAGAAAAATACAACAATTTGTTTTGGATGGGGTATAACGATATGATTGACTACTTAGTGACCGACGGCCTCCTGAGTGGGACTATGGGGGATCTACTACTACGACCGGAAATTGACTTCTCCGCCAAAGACTCTTACTGGGATTCTATCTTGACGTTTGTGTTGGAGGTGACGACGTTAATTTGGGTCCGCCCTGTTATTATTGTGTGCATCTACACCGAGCTCGCCCTATCCATGGCGATATACGGACTACGCATGTTGATCCCTTCCCGTCGTCGAAAAGCTATTCGCGACTGGTACGAGAACTTCCGCAGCAGTGTCTCACTCCGAACCCTGGGTCGACTCTTGTTCGGCTCCCGGGTCCCTAGTAACGAGTCCCGACTGGAGAAGGGTAGCAAGCTATTTAGGGTCTTTAATCCCATCGCGCTTGGGGGAGAGAAGCGGACGGGGAGGGAGTGTGTGGGGAGGGACGGGTCGCCGCTCGTGGGCAAAGTCCCAGCGCTGTCGCCGACCGCGAAACAAGCCTCTAGCTTCCCACGCATCTTCTCTACGCACAGTAAAAAAGTTTCCTGAGAAGTGATATTTCACACGTTGAAAGTTATCACGTTACGTTTTGTTTTTTTCATCATTATTACTTTTTTTTATTTTTTTTTTTATTGGTATATGGTTAAACATTTATGTAGGCGTTTTCGTTACTGATTTGTTCACTATTTATTTTTATGACACTACCACTACTATTACTATCATTACTTCAAAAAAAAAAAAATTATTATTATATATCGCCGGCATTTGTTTTTTCCTCTTTTACTTTTATTGCACTGTTTCTTTATCAATGCTTCCACTAACCGTTGTGCACCACTACATGTGTCCCACTGACGAACGGGAAAAAAAAAGGAAATCAGTATAAATTATTAAAATAAGCATTTCAGAGGAAACTTTCTCCTCCCCCTTTTCGAAGATCTGTGTATCTTTTTTTTTTTTTTTTTCTCTTCTTTGTTTCCATTCTGAGCTAAAGTTTGTTTCTAGGGTAGACCAGTAAAGGTAAGGAACGTAAAGACGGCTTACCCATGTTCCGCTATACAAGAGGTCTGCAGTTTATCACCAAAGTAATGAAGGTGGCGCGACCCCCCGTAACCGGCTATGAGGTGGCGGAGTTGCCGAACGAGAAACTATTAGGCGAGTTCATGCAACACTACAAGGCGAAAGGCATCATTGTGATTCTCCACAACGCCGACGGGTACTTGCTGAGTGCCCCGCAGTCGAACGCAGGCAATAAAAAGGGCAATGCCGCCCCTCCCACGAAAGGGAATGGGAGGGTGGAAGGGGACCCACTGACGCGGTCTTTTCTGTCTTCTATTAATGGACTCAATCTGGGTCACCCGGATGAGGTCAAGTTAGCACTGGTACCGGGGTCAATGTGCCCTCGGGTGGTGGAGGCCTACAACGTACTGACATACCCCACCTCTTTATTGTTTATTGATGGGGCCTGTGTGTACCGGGTGACAGGGGCGAGGACGAATGAACTGTCCATCAAGTCCCTCTTTATGCTGCGTAACGCCTCTAGAAATATTTTCTCACGGACGTAGGTCGAGGGAGCGAGGAAAATAAAAACAATAAAAAAAACAACAACGAAAATTAATTCACATTTACTACTCTAAAAATATTATCATGTCGTCTTTTGTGTGCATTGCTTTTGAGGGGGAGGGTTCCCGTGTCTTTTTAGATTTTCTGACTCTAAATTTTACGCTACTATTTATTTCTTCTTATTCTTATTCTTATTCTTCTTTTGAACTTTTTTTTTTGGTAACAGAAATTGGTCCGATAGAATATCGTTTGCATTGAATAAAAGAACGTGTGATAGTTTGTGTCTGTCTGTGTGAATGAATAAATCTACCCCTGACGAAGTCGCCGAGCCTGGCAACAGAGAGGGTACTTATGGACTACACGATAGGGCGTTCGAACCACTACCAGAGAACGACCCCGCCGTACGTCGACGGAAAGAGGTAAAACAGTTTAGTGGGGAGGTACGGGGGGATCAACGACCTCGATGGAATGCGTCTACCGTCGACGAGGCCCACCCCTTCCCCGAGCGAGCTCAGTTCCACACCACTGCCAACTACCGCGGCGTGGATGTGGTGGCCACCCACTTCCCCGAAACGGTGAAAAATAGTTCGCTTCTCCGAGGGAACTCCAAACCCCCCATGTGGGACACCAATCAAGCCAACGCTCAGTCCACCCACCGATACACCTACAACGCCGAGGCGCTCAAGGATAAGGAGCCACCCCCGAGTTATCTTGAGAAGGTCATCATGGAGGAGTACATGGAGGATAAGAAAGCGAAGCGTCAGGGCTGGCAGACCAGTACGGCGTTGGAAGGCCATCAGGCCAATAAGTTCGCTGCTGAATACGACGATGTAAACTATGTAGAACTCAACAAAACGAAGTTAGGAATCATGAACGAGGCCAATTACACCCCTCCGGTGCAACGGGTAAAGGAGCTCAACGAAACCGTCCGGACCCAAAAACAGAACAAACGAGACGCACAGGAGGAGACGGATGTTACCCTGTTTCAGACGGTCCCTGGGGCACCCACCACTTTTACGATGCGCAATAAAGATCAATGGATTCAGATGGACCCGGTGGAGGTGGCACGGTCTCAGGTGGAGAAGAAGGAGGAATTAAAGGCAAATCCTTATACGCAATACAACAAGTACGCTACTTCCAAGTAGTCGTAGGAAAGGAATAAGTGTCACACTATTGAAAACAAAGAAAACGAGAGACCATCTCTCCTCAATTTTTTCTCCTCTAGCTTCTCTTTGTGGAGCTGAACATGTACAATACACCTTTTTTTTTTTGAAGATTACTTCTTGTTTTCATTCTTTTTTTTTTTTTCGCCTATTAGATGTGTCCACGGTCGTGGTTTATTAGTGAAATTGTTTCACTTCATTCGTTCATTTTCACGTTTCCCTCTCTTTTATCTCCTTGTTAAAAAATACTTTCTTAAAGAAAATACAAAGCGGTTTTTTTTTTCCCTTCTTCGTTTTCCGCCATTCGGTGATGAATACCGCTCTCACGACAAACCATTTCACTGCAATAGTAGATAAGGTTAAACGCCTTCTTCTCCGTGGTCCTTCGTGGATTAACGGAGTGCGCAGTCTCAGTCGATCGCTTGGTGTCTCCAACGACAGTGGGGGTACTGTTATTGGCAAGGAAGACTTTCAAAAGGCACTGCAGGAAAACAATGTAACACTTTCTTCCGAGGAAATCGACGTCATTTATACCAAACTAGACCGTAGTGGTTCTGAAAAGATTGACCCCACGGAGTTCATTGCGGCGATGCGGTTCGGCATGAGCCCACTGCGTCATGCCTGGCTCCGTCGGGTGTGGATGAACTTACCTAAAAATTCTCAGGGATATGTGACCGTGGACACTCTTCAACAGCACTACCGACCGGACCGCCACCCCGACGTCGTCACGGGGAAGCGTGGGCAGGATGAAATCATCAATGACTTCATTGCCACCTTTAACGAAGAAACAAACCCCGACGGCACCATCAGCCCGCAGGAGTTTGAGCAGTACTACTCCGGTGTCTCCAGTGCCCACTTCGACGATGAGTCCTTCGTCGCCCTTCTACGAGGAGTGTGGGAAATGCCTGGCGTGGACGAAGGATTCACCATGACTCTCACAATGAACGGCGGCAATCTGACCAAGAAAACCTTTCACACCAATCAAACCCTTTCTGAGAAGAGGGAAGTCGCCGATGTGAAGCGAAACGAAACCGAACTACTCCGCACCATCGTCGACAAGCACCGCCCGGTAGCACTGGCCTCCACGTTAAGCATTCGTAAACTGACCACCGCGATTCGCCAAGCCGACCAGGCGGAGACGACCTTTCTTACCACGGAAGCATTTCTGGAGGCTCTTCGTCAAAGTCGGTTGTACTTTGATAATATTGAAAACATCACCGCCTTGGACACCAATGGGGACCAAACGGTGGACTCGTTATACTACTTAGAGCTTTTACTACCCCCACTACCCCCCACCCGCGCCATGCTGGTGGAGCGTCTGTGGTTTACTGTGTTTCCACAGAAAGACTCCAAAGATCGGGTGGACGTGTTAGAGTTCCAACGACGGTTCAAGGCGAAGGACGGGGTGGAGAAGAACGACTTTTTAAGCGCTTGGGATATCCGCACTGCGGTCCAGGGGAAGGTGAGAGAGGCAGAGTTAATGGAGTGGTATATGCCACAGAGTGCTGCCGTAGTGCTAGACAAGGACTTTGAGGCCCTCATTGCCCGTCAGTGGCCTGGCTTTAAGGTGTCGGAGTAGAGGAAAAGGGGGAAGACTTAGGAGAGAGGGAATAAAGAAGTACCCCAACCCAATTTGATGTATCAGTTCATTTTTCTGCAACTTTGCGGAAGCAACCAAGACATTTTTATTCTTTGTCTTTACTACTAAGGGACTACAAGTGTGGAATTTTGTGTATTTGACCAAATAAAAAGAGGATTAGTTTTCACTTCTGTTGCCTTCTTTCTCTTTTTCTTTTATTCTTCTTATTTTATGACCTCTCAAAGAAAAAAAGAACCATGAACAGTATATTTCTTATTGTGTGTCTCGTCTGGTGGTTCCTCGTGGACAAGGCGGATTTCCTGTTTCCATTCTCTAGCACCTATGTGAAGGAGCGCAAGCGGTATTATATGCAAAAAACCGGAATCGACAAGGTATATCAGCGAAACATTGTATTCTTGTCTATTTCATATTTACTGAAGAAAATAGCCCCTTTAGTATTCCCATTTGTCACCATTGCCAATTGGTTAGCGTCTGCTGCGTTTATGGAGCAAGTTTTTATTTGGTTGCGGTGTATTTTGAATTGGGTAGCAAGGTGGACGGGTCGGTTTGAGGACAAGGACCTGTATCACCTCAACCTCCTGAGTCTGTTGTTTCTCGGTCGGGAAATCGGAGAGAAAAGAAGCGACCACCGAACCTCTGAGTTTCAAGTCGAGGCGGACTTTAATAAGACATCTGGTAAGAAGCGCACCACATCGGTGAAGGACAGCTCAAAGGCGGTTTGTTCGGTAGTCGACGAAGGACCTCACTTCAATAGAGTGGCTCGGGGCTGTCTGCTGTGAGTGAGGCGGGCGGGGGGCGGGCCCTCTATTTGTGTACAGTAAACACCATTTTTGGTAAACCGTTTTTTTTTTTTCGAGGATCCAACTTACAATCGCGTTTTCGTCATCATTCACTATGTCCGTATTCTTCTTCTCTAGTATACTACTCTTTAATGCATTGAAACGTTTTCTATCTTCTCACCTCTTTTTTTTGTTTTCCTCTATTTTTTCCTCAGTATCCCTTTTTAGAATCTGTGAATCACTTTTCGCACTAGTAAATGTCACAGACCACTGGTAACAAGGAAGCGCTACAACACTACGTGGAGCAGTATGGGGTGACAGTGGACCAAGGCGTGTGGTCTAGCCTCCCAGAGCCTTTGGAGGCGTCACTTCTGAATTTTATCGCTGAAGTAGAACGTGAAACATTGAAAACAGAACAAGAAACCATAAGCCAGACAGAGGAAGCCGATAAATTAAAAGAACAAGTTGAACAAATGGAGGAAAAACTCGAAACATTACGAAATCAGAATCAGTTTTACTCTAACAAAGGATCGGCAAACTTGAAGCAATTCCAAGAAGCCATGAAAAAGAATTCGTGCTCCGTCAAACAGCGAAAGAGGGAAATTGGAGATCTGAGACGAAAGCGGGAACAGATCGAGTTAAAAATAAGGCAAAATAATATTGAAATGGAGCGCCTTCAAAAGATGGCAAAAAATATTCGATAACGCACACACGCAAAACGGCGTGTAACTGCTCGCAGAAGAAGAACAACCACCACCACTAACTGTTAGATTTTTAGATTATTTATTTAGTTTTTTTTTTATCTGTTTCTGTATGTTTCTATTCTGGTAGTGTCTCTGCAAAAAAAAAAAAATAAGAAAGCATTAAGTAAAGGGTTGTAATTCACTGTCACCTACCGTGAAAGAGATACACAACACAATCTACCACAGGCACCCACTATACTTCCTTCTTTCCCTTCCCCCCACCTCTCATATAGTTGTACTTTTTAAATAGTTTAACCCTTCGTAGTGGTATCATAGTCTCTTTGTTTTCTCCGTCATGACACAATCGAAGCAGGATCCTCGAATGGCGTTTGAGTGTCAACAGTATGACCACTTTGCCTCACTCAATCGATCCTATGTATTGTTGTACTACTACAATGACAGCACGGTGGAGATGTTGGACCGCGTACACAACAAAACGCACCTTAAGAGGACCCCTATTCCCCTTCAGCGAAATGAACTATTTATCGGAGCAAATGTTAACATCTTCGGCAACCCGACACAGATCACCGGATACGCCGATGAGGTGACACGACGGCTGTGTGAAGAAATCGGAGAAATGACCATTGTAATTATCGCAGAGAGTGCCTTTGCTTCCCTTGGTCGGTATGTGTCGGTGCTAACCGAGGAGTGTGGGTTCACCGTCGCCAACCTACAAATGTGCTGGGTACAGGAGGATCAGGTGAACCAGTACCAGCTACCGGTGGAGTTGAATAACACCCGGGTGACGTTGGTGCAGGCGGTACGGGCGTCTGCGGTGGAGAAGGGGTTGGACTTTGTGAAGCGCTCTCCGGGAACGTGTGCGGCGGAAACGAAGGAGGAGGTCGATCTTTGGAAAGAGTTAGTCGCGGAGGCGGCCCGCAAACCACTAGGCATCTTTGACGAAAACAACAGCTCTGTGGTGATTCTGAAGCCGCACCTTATCCGGGGAAACCGCGCCGGGACAGTGATTCAGCAGTTGATAGACTTGGAGTTAGAACCGACGGGTCTTACCCAACTGTCCATCAGCTCAAACATGGCCGATCACTTTCTCAAGCCGTATCAAGGAGTGCTTCCTAACCTGCAGGCCACCATCCACGGTCTAGAGGGCACGGCCTGGGTGCTGCAGCTGGTGTCGCTGGATGACTCCAAGGATGTAGTAAACGTAGTAAGAGCCGCCTGCGGTCCGTATGATCCGGTGATTGCCAAGAAACTATACCCCACCACCATCCGAGCCAAGTTTGGGGTCGATCAGGGGAAGAATGCGGTGCACTGTTGTGACTTGCCAGGGGATGGTCCGGTGTACGCCAAGTTCTTCTTCAAAAAATAAAACTCGAGAGAGTGAGAATAAATCATGTATATATAGGTGGTAGCATTTCCACCCAACAAGCAACACCCACAACGAAAAAAAGAAGAATGGTTTTTCATATTTATTATTATTGCTTTTAGAGGTTCTGTGCCCTCTCTTTTTTTAGCAATTTTTCTACCCAAAGGTTTAACCTATTGTTTTTCTCTCTCTCTTTTTTTTTTTTGCTTTACTCTAGACACTAGATTACACCTACAGAACTGTTTCATGGAGTATTCGGCACCAGGGTCCCTCTTTACTTTCCCGGAGGACGCGTTGCGTTTTATATTAGTGAACCACCCACAGAAAGACTCTGTAGACACGGAATCCCTACCGTGTCTTAAAAAGATCCTCAGCACTTACGAAGAGGTCCGTGGATTGAGTGGATCGCGGGAGGGACAGGACTGGAGCCCGAACTACCACACACTAGAGAAACAGCTGTCTATTCACAATGCGTCGGCGGAGCTACACCGCAGGGTCATACGTAACACCCTTAAAGAACGAAACCCCTCTGCCAAGAGACGGTACAATGAGCTACTGTGCTATTTTGTTAGCAAGAGTGGCGCCGATAAAAGTGTAACTAAAATGGTGGAAAGTAAACTAGAGGAGGACCCAGAGGAGGAGGAGGAGGAGACGGAGTCGATCGCGGTGGAGGACGCGGTGGAGTACTACCAATCCTGTGCCTCTCTGGTTAGCGTCCCAGTCGACACCGACTTCATGGAGGCGGTCCAGGCGTTTCAGGATGGGAACTCTGAAGGGGTCAGCCTCGTCAGCAGCTCCATCCACCGTTACGAGGAGGAGAAACAGGATTATGTCCCACTGGACCCTACCCCCTCCACCGTGTTTACCGCGGATCACTGTACCAGTCTGTCGAATAAGAGGGTGATGATTACCCTCTTTGGATTTCTCGAAGGATTCGGCAGGCAGCTGACATCACTGTCCCTCTCCTCCGCCTCTCTGTGTAACGCCAGCACTCGAGTGCTTCTCGCCTTGTGTATCGCCCACCTACCAGCGTTGAGTCATCTTAATTTGACCGACAATGAGGAAATTACGGACGACATTATGCCCGAAGTGGTTCTATTTCCCGAAGAAAAGCCCAACCTGTTATACTTTCTCCTTCAGAACACCTCTTTGGGGTATGATACGGTGGAGCGAGTGGAACTGTATACCAGACGGAATCGAACCTTTTTTCTTCAAAATTCTGCAATGTCTACTTAAGCGAATTGGCGTATTTCGTCAATCCCCCCTCCTATTTTTTTTTTTTTTGTTCACCGCTGCTCTCTCTCTGTGTATGTGAGTATTGATGTCGTTAATGCGGTTCATTATTCATTCCATCACGCCATCCGTTCTTCTTCCCTCCTCCTTCGTTTTGACATTCGTTAGCCGCTACATTACATTACCATGTCTTCTTACCGTAGTGCGACACCGCTTGATTTTAACCACAATATCAATCTAGAAAACTTGGAGTCGGTTCAGGATATATGGATCAAATCCTGTGAGACAAGTCGCACTTTTCCTCCTCCCCCCACCGTGAACTCTCCTCGCTCCCTCAAGGCGTGTGAGCTGTGCGGTATAGCTCCTGACGAGGACCTTCTAAAGTACTCCCTTCGTATGCATCTCACCTTGGCGATGAAGCGATCCGACGTGGATGACGTCATCGCTGAACTGTACTCGAGGGAAAACGCTCGTGTGGCGATGCAAGAGGCCCTCTATGTGTTTCAGCACGCCGGAATTGCGGTGGGGACCTCGAAGGAGAAATTGTTGGCCTTTAGAACGTTTCAAGCACAGGAGGCGACGCGACCGAAACACCTGGCCGATGCCCGTGAGGTACGACGACAGCTCATCGCGGAGGAGACATACGAACGTCGTCGATTGTTACACGCCAAAAGTACCGAAAAAGAGAGGACCGACACCTCCCGCCACAGCAGCACCACAAGGAGAGAGCCTTCCTGGTCGGCCTCGGTGAGCGCCCTTCACTCCACCACACTGCCCCTCACCCCACGTGGGCGGCGGAGTATTGAGAGTATAGAGGGGAACTCGCCTAGCGCCTTTTTACCCTTTAGCCCGCGAGCGAAACCGACGGGAGTGCTACCGTACACCCCCCGTGACGCCGCCGCCCTGAATCGTAGCTACTTTGGCAACCGGCACGTCTCAGAGGAGGCCTGCAACCCATCCAAGTCCCCGGTTCCCATCGAGAAGCACGAGGCCGACTTGGTATACGCTGACCAAAGCGCCGACTTGTACTCGGTTCACACCATTCAGGACATTAGTACCCATTCGGTGGACAGTGGACACCTCGACTGGGTCCTCCGGGGTACTTCCTCCCCACCTCCTCTTCCAGCTGGCAAATCGCTCAGTGGGGCGGTGGAGGCAGCCGTCGTGCCTCCCCAGAAAAAGACCACTCCCGTAAAAGGAAAGGGAAAGGAAACAGTAGATCTTCCTTTGGGCGCACCGCCGCCACCAATGTCTACTGCTCCGAAAACGTTAGCGCCTGCCCCCTCGGAGCGAAAGAAGCCGTCTTTAACAGAGGAGGAAAAAGTTCAAGGTGTTTATTTCTACTGCGCCAACATTCAGCTGGCATAATCGGACAGGAACAGGAAAGAAAGGGTAAATAAGTTAGATTCATAGACAATGTTTCCTTTTTTAGACAGCGTCTTATTTTGCATTTTTGACCAATGAGTTTTTTTTTTTAATATTATTATTGTTGCTGCCGCTGTTGTATGTGTGTGAGCTTTGGTATAGCCTGATAGAATACTGTCTAACCTCCGTTTTTATTTTTTTCCCCCCTCTCGCTTCTTAGTTTGTTGTTTGCGTTTTCAGCTTGGAGTAGACGTTAACAAGTAGAAGATTTAAAAAAAAAAAACAATCAGAACGAATGAGTGTTCCTCCCGCTATTGGAGATCAGAATTTTCTTCAACGGAAGCCTGCTTCCTCCAAAAAGTATAGCAATGTCGGCGCAAAAGTAGAGTCTGGTGCGACCACTGCGGTGCGGGACTATATGAAGCAGAACGCTGCCCGCTTAAAGAAACAGCCTGGAGAACTGTTCAAACGATACAGCACCGCCGCCGTCGCCGAGCAGCTCCTACGGACGTTACCCCCCACAGTGTTGGACGACGGTGGTTACGCGCACCCGATGGATGAGTACCGAGGGGGCAGTCATAGAGAGGCGTTTGAGGAGACGGAATACCTTTTGGTTGACTGTCGCACCGCGGAGGACTACGAGACGTGTCATATTAATGGCGCTGTGTTTTACCCCAAGACTCGTATCTACCACGCCATGAACCCGTTTTTACCAGAGATGTACGCCTTCAAAAACAAGGAAAATAAAGTCATCGTGTTATACGATCTAGAAGAGGAGGTGGCTTGTCAGATAGCGAATCAGCTCTTTGAAAAGGGAATCGATAATGTTGGTATCCTTGCGGGTGGACTGCGTGAGTTTGCGCAGGATTTTAGTGCCCTCCTAGAGGGAGAGTGCCCGGTGCCCATTCTCCCTAGGGATCAACGCATGCAGCGGAGGGTAGAGGAGACGGTAGCGCGGAGCGAGGCACGGTCGAGTGTCACCCGATCCAAACCGAAGAGTCTCTCCTCCAGCTTAGCGAAGCCGAGAGGCTCCAGCGATCATTTTAGATTTTAGATATCTGGACTACACCCATTAGATTTGTTTTAACTACCTAAATCACTCTCTATTTCTTGTTTTTTTTTTTTTTGTATTTACTCCCTTGTCTACTCGCTTTATTCTGTCTTTTTCTGTTCTTCTTTTTTTTTTTTTTAATACATGTGTAAAGTAACATTAACATAGTTAGGACAAACCGTCTTTTTTTTCTTTTTGTAGATTACCCTTGTAATCTAAAAGAAAAGGAGCGCAAAACTACTCATTACGCTCCCCCAAAAAAGCAAATAGTAATAAACATTTAAATAATAATAATAAGTACGAACTAGAAAGGTAATTCGATTTTTCGTTTCCTTTTAGTTCTCACTTCATTTTTTTTTAACCGTTGTTTATGCAAATTGATATCGGAAACAATAAAATTCATACCAACTTCAGTAGTATCGTATTGAACAAAGAGATTGAAGATCTACAGCGTTCTATCGGTGAAACTGACAACGACAGGAAGAGAGACCTCTCCTCCAGCAAGAGACGTCACTCACGCTACATTGAAGAAGACCCCCACCACGCGAACCGGCGTCCTTCCAGCAAAGGATCGAAAGGAAACTCGGAATCCAAAGACAGTCGTCGCGTGAGTCATTCAAGGAAGGATTCCCAAGACATCCACCACACACCCCTACCCGTAAGACTACCCCCTCCTCCCTCGATGAGTAATCCTCAAAGCCCTCAAGCAGAGGCTGTCCCTGCAGAGGAGAAGGATAACAAAACGAGCTCTGAAAAGAAGGAAGTCAATGAAAAGGCACCACGTCCTCCACCCAGGCTGGCGGAGACGAAAGTGCAGGCGGGTATGTTTCTAAAGAACTGGCTGATCACGGAGCGAATCGGCGCGGGTTCGTTTGGTGAAACTTTCACCGCGGTTGAGGTAGAGAACCCACCCCCCACCGTCGCCGGGGAGGATATTGTCGTTACCCCGGAGGGAGAGGCAATGTTGGCCAACCTGCCACCTAAGGAGCAACGTAAAGAAGTGTGTGTCAAGGTGGAACCGGAGAACAAGAATGTCCTTCGCATGGAGGCTCTGGCGCTCAAGAAGGTGCAACCCTGTCCACAAGTGGTCCGCTACTACGCCAGTGGTTGTACCTCTGGTATGAACTTTTTAGTAATGGAGAAGTTGGGCGCAAATTTGGCCGAACTAAGACGACAAAGCCCACATGGCACGTTTAATATATACACGACCCTAAAGGCAGGTATTTCATGTCTCCGGGCGATACGTGGTGTGCATGAGCAAGGTCTGGTCCATCGGGATATCAAACCCTCCAACTTTGTCATTGGACTCAAGGAGAAAAACGATGAGCAGACGTGCTACCTCATAGATTTTGGTCTAGCGCGCCGTTTCCAACGGAGTAACGGAGACATTCGCCCTCCGAGAGATAACGCTGGGTTTAGGGGTACTAGTCGGTACGCGTCTGTGGCGTCCCACCACCATCAAGAATTAGGACGAGTGGATGACATTTGGAGCTTGCTGTTTATGTTGGTCGAATTCGCGACCGGGACGTTGCCATGGCGTAAGTTCAAGGAGAAGGATGAAATAGGACAATGCAAAGAGGACTCCATCAATCCCCATCTGGTGCGTAATTTACCTCGAGAGTTTCAGGCCTTTTTAGCCCACCTTCAAGTGTTACAGTACGAGGACGAACCGGACTACGACTTACTGCTAGGGTTAATGAAACGCGCATTAGAACGACGGGGTTACCCTGCCGATAAACTAGTCGATTGGCAACTGGACCCAGAGACACTGGCGATGGAAGAGGAGGAGGCGGAGCGTAAAGCCAAGGAGAAGCAACTACTAGAACAGCAACAGCAGCAACAACGACTACAGGATGTCCCGCAGCAGATTCCCCCACCCGCGGACCCGCGACCAGTGGTACCCATCCCGTCACCCGTACCGCCCCGTAACGACCATTCCAATCTCCAGGCAGAGGGAGGAAGGCCGACGGCAGATACGCCTCTCTCCGTTAGTAAACCGCCTAACGGTCACACCCCAGCGCGTAAAGGCAGCGACCATGAACTCTCCAGCTCCAACTATCGCCTCGGGGGTGGTTTAACACCAGGAAACGGAAATCCACCCACCTTAGAGAACTTCAACATGACCCCAGGCAATGTACTGCCAAACGAAAACAGTTACACCCCCGCCGTACAGGCCAGCACTGGGGAGGAGGAGGAGGTGGACGTCGATGACGACTACTCTCCACGGGATAAGGAGTACTCGTCAAAAATGCCAACGGAGCGCCCGTCTAGCGGATACGGCCAGAATGTGGAGCCTTTGGAGGCGAGCAGAAGTAAAATAGAGCCCGCAGAGCGGAAACAGGAAGGAACACGGCCAACCCCCACTGCCGCCCAACAGGAGGCACTGAAGCGAAAGGGCAACGGTAAACCACTTCCGAAGGAGGAGCTTAAAGCGAAAGCAAAATCTAAGTGCGACTGCTCTGTTATGTAGCTCTAGATATAGATTTCAAAGCAAACGGGACACAAAAGAGAATAATTATTATTGTTTTTCTTCTCTCTTTTTTAACCTCTCTTCATCATACCCATTACAAACCCTCTTGACGAACCCTTTTTCTTTTTTTAATGTACTTGAATTATCAATTTATTTTTCCACTTATAAATTTATATATATATATATATATATATATATAATGTCTGTTACATAGTGTTATGTTTTCTTTTTGTATAAAAAAAACCTACTAATTGGTGTTGTTGTACCTTCGACATAACAGTGTAAAAGTATTCAAAAGAAAAATCCAAAAAAAAAAACTTTCTTTTTTACACAATTTATGGCGTCTTTATTCTGAGACTTTTGTATTTTTCACTCATTACTCACTGTCTGCTCTTTTCTTATTTCCTTTTGATTTGTCCCATCCTTTTTTCAGTGTATTGGTGCTATAGAGAAAGTTAGTTTTGATAGTTTGCTTGTTTGTTTGTTTGTTTGTTTGCGCTTTTTCCTTGATGGCAGAACCAGACCTAGACACTTTAATTGACGAACTTTTCCCAGAAGAGAAAAAAGATCATTCGGGTAAGAAGCAGGGTGAGAAACCACACCACCTCCCCGCATCCAAAGCCAACTGGGATGAGTCGAGCGACGAGGAGGTCCATAAAGAGGAAAAGGTAATACCCAACCCTCAAGCCTTGTTGCGAAAAACAACCGATAGGAGACAGTCTCGCACCAGTACGTGGGATGACGACAGCGACGAGGACGACGGTGGGAGACGCGAGGCCTTCCCTGTGCCTTTTCCCGTTCGCCCCGACCCGGAGGCGGTAGTGCCGTGCACCAACCGGTGCTATGTCTCCAACTGTGGGGGGTCGGTAGGCCACCCTCACCCGCCTTTGGTAGAGCTGCGCAGTATTGCGGAGGATAAAACACCGCTGACCGTAGACGAGAAAACAATGATGTGGCGGAAAGGGGCCTTCTACGTGGGGAACCCGGATGTAGGGAATGGTTGTTTAGACTTTCATAGTGGAGACAAGACAAAAGGGGGGTGCCCGTTTATCGTCTGCCTAAAGTGTAACTATGTCGTCGTACGGTTGCAGGGCGCTGCGTGGAACGATCACAACGGCGAAGTTGATCTCTACCTGACGACACGCAACTTTTATCCGGATTGGAGCAGACTGGCGGTGAGCTATCCGGTGGGGGTATCCAATGCCAAGTCGTTGGGGTACGCGCTGGTCGCGGACAGTAATGCGCCGCGTATTGCTGTCAATGCTCGTGGTTGACGGTAAAGGGAGAGAAGGAGGTGATTGAAACCAAAATGGCGGAGGCGGCTATTGTAAAGAATATAGGAACCGCCACGTTTCGCACCATTCTACCGTCAGAAAGTAAAGCCAACCGACCCCCGCTCTGGATTTGTAATGGACATTTTGTATAACCGAATTACGATTGTGTATGTGTACTCTTTTTGTTGTTGGTATTGTTTTTTTTTTTTTTTTGAGGCGACAGTACGAACAGAGGGGGCATACTAGCTTCATCCGTGTGTTTGTGTACCTAAAGATACTTCTCTTCCTTCTTATTTTTTCTTTTTCTTTTTTTTTAATAATATTTCGTTTCGTTTCCTTTGTATGTCATTGCTTAAAACATAGAAATAATAATAATAAAAAAAGAAATGTCGTCTAAGAAAAAAGCGGCTTCCAAAGGACAGAAAAAGGAACAACTGGAGGAACCCTCCACCCTCAAAAATGGTACCTTTGAGTATTATATCGGCGGTTGGTCTTTCCGAAAAAGTGTAGAGTGTATCACTGAAATCTCAAATGAGGTTATAGCCGAGCACACCAATGAAAAGAGGGAGCTGCAGCCCCTTCCCCGTACTAACGTCATGGTATTTTCTGAATTAGGGGAAGACAATGCGCCAGGACACTCCTTGGAAGTTGAACTTGCCGATAAAATGCACATTGAGGGCGTATCGAGACAGACAGTGAAGCGCTCTGTGGTGAATGAGAAGGATTGGGAGAGACCAGTAGAGGCGTCTCCGGAGGAGGAGCCAGCTGGGGGAGAGCAGCCGGAAAACGAGAAATCGAAACCGGCGGAGGAGGCACCTGCCCCTCCTCCCGTTCAGAACCCTGAGGTCGAGGAAGTGGACCCATCGCCTAGCTATAACACCACCATAGGGGCAGACAGCACGGCGCGTCAGGTGGAGATTAAAAGTACGGTCTTCTTAAACGGTGTCACACCACAGATTGTGGTACAACCCCAACTACCGGAGGCACCGGTCGGAGAGGACAGCAATGCAGGAACCCAAAAGGGAGCCGCTAAAAAGGGGGCAAAGAAGAAAAAAGTTACCCCGGAGGAACAGGAGGAGCTAGATAAAAAGAGGGCGGAACAGGAAGCAGAGTACCTTAAAAAGACAGAAGAGGCGATCGCGCTGGCGAAGGAGCAGGAGGACTACCTCATGACCTTTGCCCACCCCGATCGTTGGGCACACGTTGAAATCGTGAACATGTCTTTCTCTGGACCGATCACCATTCAGCGTGCCCATGTCACTTTTCGCAACTGCTGTTTCCTCGCTCGCAGTGCCACCACCCCACAGCTCAACGTCTCGCAGTACTGTCAGGTGACCTGTGTGAAGTGCACCTTTGAGTCGCCCCTTCACAGTAGCTTGTACACCTTTCCTCATGCGCAGGTGACGGTGACTAAGTGTCTCTTCACGGGTGTACCACAGAGTTTGGTAGCCCAAGAGCTGCCGTCGTTGGCGGCTGCGTTGGAAAGTCATGGCGAGGAGGCGGCAACGGCGTCTACGGATCCTGTCTTGACCGCACCACTTCAAGAGGCGTTTCGAAAAATGCAGTCGGAACAGTCGGCGATTGTGGCGGTATACTACGACGCTAGTGCGACCCTGAAAGTGGAGGAGTGCCAGGTGCTGTGCTTCGGTACTGGCGTGCTGATACGGGGACACAGTCCCAATTACCGCGTGTCTTCTCCCACCATAAAAGTAGTGAAGAACTCCTTTCACCACCTGTGCAACACCGCCATTCTGGTCGAAGGGTCTGCCAGAGATGTACATATTAAAGGGAATACAATTTCGGACTGTGTTCACTACGGGTTAGACTGTCGTAGCGGTGCCAAAGTGATTGACGTAGCCAAGAACAACTTCTCCGTCGGGGCGGTGGTTCGCCTGAGGGAGGGGAGTAGTGTGCAGTTGCTGAACAATAACTTTAACAGTATCCCCATCGATGATAATAAGACGTCTAATCCGAATCATGCGCCAAAGTACTAGTGAAGCGTTTGCCCGTATTACAAAGTCACGGCAACGGATGTATAAAAAACACAAACGATTTTCCCAAAAAAAGAACTAAAGGTCTTCCTAAGGGGTGATTATTATTCTTGTTATTTCGATTATTCCTTGTTTTACTTTTCTGTTTTTGATGATGCTTCCACTCATCTGTCCCCCTTTTTTTTTTTTCGCTCCTCTTCTCTAGTGCTTTCCATTATATTGTCAGACATGTCGGAGTCTGGAAGCGACAAAACCCCAAAAATTATCGCAGGTGCGGCGGCGCTGTTGGCGCTCTGTGGAACGGCGTATTACTTGTTGGAGGTGAAAGGATACAAGAAGCAGCTGGGCCGTGCCCTTCACAATGCGGCTACCAAAGGGAAGAAGGGACACACTCACAAGAAGGGAACGATTCGTCCAGTGGCAAAGAAGAACCAAAGGGGCTACACCAAGGAAGAATTGGCTGAATTTGACGGCGTGAAGAACCCTCAGATTTTAATCAGCTTAAAACGCAAAGTCTACGAGGTGGATCCCCACTTTTACGGTCCTGGTCAGCACTACCACTGTTTCGCTGGCAAAGAGGCCAGTCGCTCTCTCGCCAAGTCGCAACTGAACGATTCAGAGGCGAACAAGTATTGGGTGGACTGCACGGATGAGGAACTGCAGACATTGGATGAGTATGTAGAACTTTTCGAATCCAAGTACCCTGTAGTCGGCTGGTTTGTTCCAAGTGATGACTTTTACAATTAATTAGGAGGCTTTCCCCGTTGTTTTTTTTTTTTGTTTGTTTTTCCTTGCTTCCAACTAAAGGATAACCTTTCCTTAAAAAAAAAAAAAACAAATAGCCATTTTTATTACTTGGAGAAGCTTAAAAGCTGAACGAAAAGAAAGTGGGGGAGAAAAATACGTTCCCGTTGCCTTTCTCATTTTTTTTCTTTCCCCTTTCTCCTTTTCTCCTGCGAAAGACAACACACATTGTTCATTCTTTTATTATCTCTTTCTGTGGAAGATAGTGTCCTTTTTTTTTTTCAGCGTAAACTATCTCCTATATTTCTAAACAACTACCACAATAAATTTCTTTCTGTGTGTTAAGAGTATTGCTTTCTTTGTTTTGTTGTGGTGAATCTGGTGTAACCTGTCTTCTTTTCCTGTTTGCTTTTTAGTAAATATTTTTTTTATTCTGTTTTACTATTCGTTCCTCCTTAGTAGGTTTAGTACTAGTTTTATTTCATTTTGTTATTACTTTATTTATACATCTAATTATATAAAAATATATAAATATATATTCATAAATATATTTAGATAAACTATAATTTAATACATATATATACTAATTATAATGGGTAAACATGATGATCCATCTCCGTTAACTGTAAACCACCAACGCCACTCCGGTGTATCAGGGGAGGATCCACACAGTAGCGCTAGTAGTAGCTCCAATAATAATAGTAGTAATAGGGATACTGTCCACGACAAGGCTTTCGATATTGAGGAAGGGGACGGCAAGAACCCGCTTCATGCCACACGAGACTGGTACAGTACGTTCTCCACCTTTGTGGCCGGTGGGGTGGCCGGTGCTGCCAGTCGTACCCTTACCGCCCCACTGGATAGAGTGAAGATTATTGTTCAAGAAGGACACCTGGTGCAGGGCAGCCACGGCGTTTCGTTGAAGTCTCGTAAACACGCTCGACTGATTGACGTGGCCAAGATTATTTACAAGGATGGCGGATGGAGTGGATTCTGGCGGGGTAATTTAGTGAACTGTTTTAAAGCAGGCCCTGAATTTGCCATTGTGTTCTCCCTTCGTCGGTATATGTCGTCCTTGTACGATGACTGTGTGGAACGAGAACAACAGCGGTATAACAAGGGGCTCCGGAAACGTATTCAGGAGGACCAGAAAAGCCATGATATTAGGGATAGGGAAAAGGTACAACGAGAGGCGATGACTGGGGTGCACGAGTCGGAGGAGGAGGAGGTCCCCAACGCTGTGAAGAAGGCGAGCTGGAAGAAAGAATTAGAACTAGAATCTTCCATCTTTACACCGCCGTTTAATGAATACCTGGGCCGTCTTTCGAATGTACCTCGCTTAGTGATTAACTGTGCTATCGGTGCCGCTGCCGGGGTTGGAGCGCAGAGTATTCTCTACCCGCTGGAGGTGCTCAAGACACGTGTGTGCGTCTCCAAAAATGCAGAATTTACGGGAGGCATCTGGGAAGTAGTAAAGGAGGGGTATCGAAAAGGTGGAGTGCTGGATTTTTACAAAGGCTTTACCCCTAATTTAGTCGGCATAGTCGTTTATAGAGGGTTGGAGATGGGTATATACAGTAGTTTCCAGCAGTCTATCATGCTGTATCGGATGCAGATCCAAGGCAAGACCAAGAAGGAGGCCGCGTTAAACTCGGCAGAGATTGGACTGGTGGGGATGGGGGCCTCGGCCATCGCTCAGACCGTCTCGTATCCTTTGAATGTGGTGCGCACCCGCCTACAGACTCAAGGGGTGAACGGCCGAACGAAACAGTACAAGGGGATGGTGGATTGCTTTGTGAAAATTGTCAAGACGAAAGGCTTCAGTGCCTTGTTTAGCGGACTCATGGCCAACTATCTGAAGGCAATTCCAGCCAGTGCTTGTACTTTTGTGGTGTTTGAAAAAGTCGAGTCCCTTTTGATCAAGGAAGAGTAACAATAATAATAATAATAATAATAGGACTAAGGGGAGGGGGGAGTTGATAAAGAAGAAAAAAAACCGTAATTCCTAGTTAGTTGTTTTTTTTATTTTTTTTTCGTTCCTTTCCCACCCTCTTCCTAGGAACCTTTGCAATTGAATCATTAGAGAAGGACGATCTACACCCATATATCAACTTACACATAGAGAGCGTCACACATACTAATAAAAACGCTTACCACGGACGAAATAAGAATTATTTAAGTTTTTTCTATTATTATTTAAAGTTTTGACTATCATTCCAGGTATTGTATTTATCGTTTCTTTAATATTACAGAAAGTAGTGTACGACTACTCCTAACTCACTACTTTCTACTCTGATTTATTCCCTGGGGTCACGGGGTGCGGCGGATCCTTTTTAACGATGTTTCTCATATCTCTTTCTCTCTCTTTCTCACTTGTTGCTCTATGTATTCACTTGAAGAAAAACAAAGGTGCTTCTTTTAGGCACTATACATACCTAAAATGTCTAATGATAAGCCATCGGTTGAGATTGGTGCAGCCGTGGACACCAAAGCGGAGGAGGAAATGACCTCCGTGACCGATAGCGCTCGTGGAATTATCGTTCACCCTGACAGACCAATCGAACACTTACCCAACTTGATGTCCCCAGAGCTAAAACTGATTGGTCGATGTGTCGTGTTTTCCTGTGACGGGGAGGTGCAGGGGGAAACCGTTCCCTTTGTGTACAAGGGCCTCGTTAACAACATCACCCGTGATACAGTGGTCCTGATGCACGTGTATCGCTACACCCCCGAGGACTACGCCACGGCTACCGCCTCTGATACCGAGGACACCACCACCCCCGCCGATGCACACCCCTCTGTCCATCCCTTTCGCCGACACTCGGTAGAGTCGGCGATTGACCGGGCGATTGAAGAGCGGAAAAAGACCCACTCTGCCCCCCTTCCTACTGACACGGATGCCTTGTTAAAACGGGAAAAGTCGGGGGCCTTTAGTGAGGTAGACAAGGAATTATCGGGCCACATTACAAGGGATAGTATTCGGAGCGAGAGGCGGAGTATTGGGCCCTTACCCTTCACCTCCTTCGCACGGAACGCAATTGAAAACGTACACTTTAGTAAAGACCCCTCACGAGAGTTTTTCTCTCTTTTTCGGGACCCTGAGAAGCGCATCTTTGACGAACAGTGTCTGCGTATGTTTACTCGTCGTTATATTGTTCATACTAGTCAGCACAACAATAGCAAGAACGTCTCCCTCTCCACCTTCCTTGTGTCGCGGGTCAACGTCCGAGAGCTGGATGCCACTTTTCTCACCCGAATCGCCCAAGAAGAGGTCGAAATGCTCTCCACTGTGGATAAAACAATGGCCAGTTTTGAGGAGTCGCATCGACGAAATGAGCAACGACGGGCGGTGACGAGCTATCGGGCACCATCGGGACTGTTTCAGAGTACGGGTATTTTATACCTAACAGGTCTCCCCACGCAGACCTTCTTTTTGGGGATTATTGAGTTTCTCGTAGCGCTCATCATAGCCATCCTTTTAGTCGTGATGTTCACTATGACCTCTCCGCTCATCTTTGTCATACTTTTTGATTATATTCCATACGTCGTGGTGTGCTGTATGGTATGCACCGTCGCCGTGATCTTTACCATCTCCCACTCTACTCGAATGAGAGTTCCGATTCGACGTACTGACTTCTCCACGATCGTTCTTCGACTGATCTTTACGACCGCCGCTATTGCCACGTCTGTTTTATTAATCGCCGTGTTGGGAAAAGGACTGCAGCGAAAACACATCCGAAGGGAAATGGGTAGAATCCGCTATGTGTTCCCGTGCTCCTTTTATTACATGTACCACTGTAGTGGGTACGAGGTGTCTTGTGTGGAGGTGTTGAATCAAACCGACTCCCCCGATACAGGGCTGTGCTCTTGTGGTTCAGACTTTAACTACATCGACGACCCTTGCTACTCCCTTATCAACTCTGAGGTGGACCGCAGTGTTTGGCCTGTTATTAGTATGGCGATTTTAATGATTCTGCTCTGCTTTTGCGATCACTACCTCCATCTTCGATTGGTGCTGTTTAGCCGTGTCACCACCCGGCGTATATCGACATAGTTGTACAATACCGTGTGACGCTTATACTTTTTTTTCCCCCTTTTTAAAAACAATGATTTTGTCGTGACTTGTCGCGGTTTTTGTTATTTTAACGTTTAATATGTTGTTGTTACTATTGTTGTTCTTTATTCCCTATTTTTCTTTTCTTTTCTCTTTTTTTCCTACTCGAACCTCCCCTGAAAAAAAAAAAGAAAACATCACTAAAGTAGCAAACGGGTCGCTTAGGATCAAAAATAAATAAACTAAAAAATACATAAAGAATAAATAGAAAAATAAATGTTGAGGAAAAAAATAAACGTTAAAGTGGCTTTTGCACTGTTCACCTATAGTTTAGTCAGTGTGTCCATGGTTCTTTTAAATAAAACGGTAACCTACACTTTTAATCTTCGATTTCCTAATGCCATTTTAACGTTACAAAACGGAGGAGCACTCCTGTTAGTAGTAATCGCGAAGGCGTTGGGGTATGTGGATTATCCTTCCTTTTCCTTTAGTGTGGCAAAGCGTTGGTTCCCCTTGACCATACTCTTCACCGCTATGTTGTACACCTCGTTTAAAAGTCTCGATCTTCTATCGGTCGCGATGCAGACCATTCTGAAAAGCACTGCTCTTATTCTTACTGCAATGTGTGATAAAAAGTTTAACCAAAAACGCATCACTCCTGGAATGTATGTTGCCTTTGTGCTGCTCATTCTGGGGAGTGTATTGGGCACCACTGGCGACTCTCGGGCCACTATAGCAGGTGTTGTGTGGTGTTTAGCTAATGTTGTCATTACCACCGCCTACACCATGTATATGAAGTCATTGACGAACCACCTGGGACAGTCTTTAGGACAGTACGGGCCGGTCTTTTACAATAACCTTTTATCAGTTCCTATTTTTGTGCTGGCCGGATTAGGAGAATTTAGACCTTTGGTACGAAAAGTAAACGAGTCCGGTTTTTCTGCGTATGCGATCCTTCTCCTCATGATCGTCGTGTCATCCTGCATGACCTTCTGTGTGTTTCGCTGCATGGATTTGACCTCTCCCACCTCCTTCAGTGTTGTGGGGGTGTTTAATAAAGTCCCCACCACGTTTCTTGGAATTGTTTTATTTTCGCAGTACCCCACCAAAAAAGGGTATCTTGGGATTTTATCTTCGATTTGTGGAAGTGGTTTGTACAGCTATGAGTCGCTCAACGTAAAAACGCAGCGTGTGGAGGACGCAGAAGTAAAGATTGAAGACGAAGAACCAGAACCGCTGAAACGTTTGGTGTGATACAACAACTATAACATCAAAAAGATATATATATATATATATATATATATATATATTATTTGAGCAGCATTTCTACACGTGTCCATTTTTTCTTACTTACAATTAATTTATTCCATTTGGTTGAATATCAGTGTAGTATAACTCTAATCTTTTTTTGCAACTTCATACGACTTTCACTAAAGGTCACTTCCGTTCACCTGAGTAAATATAAACTGCTATACAACGTAGAGGTTTCCCTTCTCGTTACTTTTTCCATCCCTAAAAGGATAAGACCATCATTATTATTTCCCCTTTTTGTTTTTCTTCTTATTGTTCAAATACACGTATAGATTGTTGGATTTTACAATACATCACAATTTCATGAGCAGTCACCCCACGGCGCCCACGGACCCCGCCAGTACCATATCCCGGCTGGTGTTCACCGAGTTAAAAGAGTATAGCAAAGCAGCCGGTCAGTTACCAGTCGAGGACTATGAATACCACGAAGCCTTCCCGGGATTTCGTGCCCATGTCAAGAAACATAGCGAATTCTTAGTAGACTTGATGGACTGCTGCTGTCAGATCCTACCAAAAAGCCGACGGGTTCATATTAAAGATGGGGAATTCGGGAAGAGAGGTCGCTATACCCTTTCTGTGACCCAGCGCACTGGTGTGATGGATTCGATTGACTCTTTGCTAGAAAACGTGGACTCTGTGTTGGATGAGATCAAGGGAAAAAAAATGAACGCCGATCAGCAACTGGCGGTTTCTTTTGGGGAGGAGCTCCAGTATAAAGGGGCGGCGGGCAACGGTAGTGGGTTCAAGTCGACCACTGTAATGCGCCCTCAGCTGACGTTCGAGGTACCACCCGATAACTCCACAAAGCCGTTTGTGCCAGTGTACGTCGATAAAAAAGGAAAGACACAAACCGGAAAAGCCCTCCAACACCCTTTCGAGGAGGACATTAAATCGTTTCAGTTCCCCGAGTCGCAAATGGTCCACCAGAGTGAAATCCCTTACCCCTCCCTCGAACAGTGTCCACTGTACTTCATCGACACCAAGGAGGAGTTAGAAACCAGGGTGGCGGAACTGCTTCAGGCGAGGGAGATTGCGGTCGACTTGGAACACCATGACATGTACTCCTACCAGGGGTTCACCTGTCTCATGCAACTCAGTACGCGGTCTGCCGACTACATCGTAGACTGCATCAAATTACGTTCTCACATGGGACTTCTCGCACCGGTCTTTCTGAATGGGGATATACTAAAAGTGCTTCACGGAGCAAGAGAAGACGTGCGGTGGCTCCAAAAGGACTTTGGACTTTACTTGATCAACTTCTTTGACACCTCCCTCGCGCTCCAAGCGCTGCACATGCCCTACAGCTTAGCGTTCGCGGTCGACCACTTCTGTCAAGTGAAACTCAACAAACGTTTCCAGACCGCCGACTGGCGGGTGCGGCCATTACCCGCTGAAATGATCCACTACGCTCGTCAAGATACGCACTACCTCCTTTATATTTACGACCGCCTCAAGTCCCTCTTACTCAACAGTGAAGCCAAAGCGTCTGTCGGGAATCTGCTGCGTCACGTCTACCAAGAGAGCAAGCAGGTGTCGCTGGAGCGGTATGAGAAACCCCTCCAGGATAAGGAGCACAGTTACGCCGCGGCCCTCGGTCGCAGTTTGGGGGGACTGACGGACTTGCAAAAACGAATCGCCAGAGATGTGTTCAACTGGCGAGACGAGGTGGCTCGCTCCGTGGATGACTCCCCTGCCGCCGTGCTACACCTCTCCTCTGTTCTCTCGATCGCCTGCAAGATGCCAACCACAGCAAAAGGGGTACTCGAGTGTGCGAACCCGGTCAGCGCGGTGCTACGCAAGGAAGTCGGTCAAGTGGTGCACCTCATCCGTACGGCGATCCAGGAGCTAGGCGAGGAGGTGCCACAGGCCACCGCCACCCCCTCTCCAGCGGAGGCCCCATTGGGCAGAAGTGGATTGACGAAAGGGTTCACCCGTCCCGTCGAGTCCCACCGACCCATGACCGGTACTCTCTTATCGATTGCCAGTTCCGTTTCTCCGTCGCTGTGGTCTCCCGCCGCAGAGACGCCGTCATGGAGAGATACCACACCGTCTACGTGGTTTAAATCGCTCCAAGCGCTACAACACATCAATGCCGCCAGAGCCGTTCCCCATATCGCGGTACCAGGTACCGATGTACTTAAGGAATCGGAGGAGCGAAAAAAGAAGGCGGTAGTGGAGGTGCTACAGTCCAAAACAGAGCAGAACCCTTCCCCAGTGAAGCGAAGGAGGAGTAGTGAGGTTACTTCCTCGGAGCCCAGCGAAGCGGAAGAAACGGACACGACAACGGTTCCCCCCACCGAGGAAGAAATCAAGATTAAAAGCAAGAAAGCGAAATTTAGTGAAGAAAACGGTGCAATTGCTATTCGCCAAGTGTATGGCTCTGGGGTAAAGTCGCGAAATGGGCGCAGGGGTGGAAAAAAATAAAAATAAAACCTATTGATCTGCCTTCTAAAACGTTTAACCCTCGTAAATCTTTTTCAAATATCTTTTTTTTTTTTGCCTCTACTATGTGTATTTGCCCACAGTGTGCTTGAATCAGCTATTTCACCATGATCTTCGTACTCTACGCTCCCTTCTTATTTTTTATTTTTTTTTTCATTTAGGGCTGATATCAATTACACTGTAGGAATACCCCCCCCCCCCCCCCCCCAAAATGCCTAGTACCAATCGAGAATTACTGGCCGGGATTCCCGTCTTCAGCGTCCCCTCAAAGGAAGAGGAGGAGGAAGAATTATGCGTGTCTTCCGCCCCGACTGATCAGAACGTCCAGAACAAGGCAACCCGAATTGTCATTGAGTGCTTAAAATTAGGACTCTCGAAGAGTATTTCGAGTATCTCCCGACCGGGCAAACAGCGTGCACTAGACGCGAAGCGGGACTTCACAATTGCCTCCACAATACGACTCAAACTAGGGAGTGATGACCCTGTTATGAAGGGCAACAACAATCTCGTCTCGTGTTGTGGGCCGTCGGCGGTGCGAAAGAGGAAGACGACGGTAGCGGAGGGTCTGTTTGACATGTACCCCGCCGCACGCACCGAGTCTAGCAGCGTGTTTAGCACTCGAGGGGAGCCCCCTGACAATGCCACCTGGGGGGACTTCTTCGCCTCGGAGACGGAGGCCTCTGGAGTAGAATACCAAAGTAGCTACGGAGAGGCCAATCTCCCCGACGAAGATAGCACGGAATTCTTATTCACCGACTACTCTCCCATGTGCTACCGTCATGTCAGAGAATTCTTCTCTGTCGACTCGAAAGACTTTTTGGATGTGCTCTGCGGCAGCAAGTGGCACAGTATACCGACTCCGGGGAAATCCGCTGCCCAGTTGTTTTTCTGTGGCCGGGATTGGGTGATCAAAACCATGACCAACGTGGAAAGTGAATTTCTACGCGAGATACTCCACCGCTACTACTACCACGTGAGAGACAACTCCTACACGCTGCTGCCTCACTTTGTAGGTCACTACCGCTTGACGATTGGGCGACAGAGTTATAATGTGGTGATTATGCAGAATGTGTTTGCCACACCCTACACCATTCACGACAAATTCGACCTGAAAGGAAGTACCATCGGACGGTACGCCTCGGAGGCAGAAAAAAAACGGGCCACTTGCACCCAAAAAGACTTGGACATCAACCGACCCATCAACATTGGCCACAGACGACGGGAACTTTTGATTCAGCAAATCCGAAAGGACTGTGACTTTCTCAAAAACTCCAACATTATGGACTATTCCTTTCTAGTGGGAATTCACGTCCTCCCAGACAACTTTAAAACGGCGGAGGAGTTGGCCACATCACACGCCATGACCAACGCGGCGACCACTACCGAGTTTACACCTCCCTCGTTAAGTCGCCGTCTCACGCGGGACTGTTTGGACCTCTCGGGGAAGGAAGAGGGGGAGGCGTTGGACGGACGTTGCTTTACCGCTTATGAAGGCGGCATGCTCAGCGACGAGGTACAGGGGCAACCTAGGGAAATTTACTTTATTGGCATTATCGACATTCTTCAACGATATAACACACGAAAGCATTTAGAGACGCTTGTTTTTGGGACAATTAATGATTTTGAAAGAATCTCGTGTGTGAACCCGGTCGATTACGCTTCTCGATTTATTTCCTACATGACTTCCATCATTGTTTGACACCGCAATTTTGTATTTATTTATTTATTTATTTTTTTGGGTGGGGCAACGGTGGACAATTACTGTACATTCAAACATTTTTGATTATTATTTTTTTTTATTATCCCACCCTCCTTTTGGGAACTCCGAAACAAAGCAACAAACAAATAATAAAACTATGGAACACTATTTTGGGAAGCACCTAAGGGCTACCTAAAGAGAAAGAGAAAATTGAACTGGAATCAACAGCAACCTTTTTTTCCCCCTCCATTTTTTTCTTTTTTTTTTCAAATGACATACACCCTAATAGTAAGGAAATCAGCAGAATTCTTCTCGCCATGGAAACTCCAAAGACGCTGAACGATTATTTTATAGTGGTAGATGACTTGTTTAGAAAAACCTTTCGAGATGACTGCACTCTTTTTATGGCCTTGAAAACCACTCAAGTGACACGCGGCACCATGAAACCGGTTGAAATGTCCAAGGAAGTAGACAAGGAAGTGGAGCAGAGTCCCTTTTTTCGTAGTAACTTTATGACATTATCACCGAGAATGCTTTTTAAGAAGGATGGGACAACCTTAGGAAAGGTAAAAGTGGCCTTCAGCGTGGAGGTGCCTCATATCTGTGACATTGAACAGAAGATTATTGTGGATACGGAAGGGGCGGCGAGGGCGGACTTGGTGGTGCGTAACATAGTGGACGGACTCGAGCTGAAAGGACGGGCCGTGGTCAACGGCATCGCCCCTGCCTCCCAGGACGTCACCGCCGTCAACGTCCACTACCAACCATCCGACTTTTACGGCTCCGTGGGGTACCAACGCAACGGACTGGGGAGCAGTAATCTACTGGTCGACTGTGGTGCGACGTTTGTCAACGTCTTGCTAGGCGGCGGCTTCGAGCGTCAGCAGGTGTCCTTCCTGGAGCACGAAGAGGGGAGGGAGCAGTTTGATGTCATGTACGCTGGGATGGGTTTCTCTGGGTCGAACTGGTCGATGGGGGCCAAGATGACGCGTACCACCGACTCCTGGTCCTCTGCCCGCCTCGCCATCCTGCAAAAGCTGACAGAGTCCACCGCAATGGCGTGTTCGTATAACTTTGACGTGGCGGAGAACAAGGCGCACGTTACGATGGGGTTTATGCAAGGATTTCGTCTGCGTCTCCCCACGTTTATTCTCCCGAAGCGTGGCACTCCACTCACCCACACCGAAGGGATTCCGCCTCAAACGTTAATCCCGCTGGTCATAGCTTGCAAAGGGACGTCGGAGGGGTTGGTCTCTTCTACCATCAGGGGGTTCTTTAACGAATCCGTTCGATGGGGTGTAGTGATGCAAAAAAATCTGGTAAATACCGATAGTGGACTAAAATTTGGATTAACGTTAACGGTGGAGGCAGACTCTTAAAAAAAAAAATGAAAAAAAAAAAAAGAGTTGTCGTGAATACGAAGGGGGAGGGAAGCTAGGGCAAAGAAAACATAACTCTTTTTTCCCCCGATTCAATCATATCCTCTCCCTTTTCCACAGGTGGTTACATAACGTGTATAGATATAGAGTACTGATAGAGCGCCCATTATAAGTATATATATATATATATATATAGAAAAACATAAATGGTGTTACGCTCCTGTGGGGAAAAGTTCATTGCGATTTCCTTTACTTGTTGAATTTTGGAAAATAGATGAGTTTCACTGTAACTATACCTTTTTTTTTTTTGTTTCCTGTTTTACTCTCAACGAATATTTATCAACATTAGGTGTATCGAATCCAAAGTTTATTACTTGAAGAAATTAGTAATATCAAGAATCCAAACAAAAATGCCAAACGCCCTGAGCCTGACCACCATGTCCAAGCTATTTCAGGAGAAACGGCCTCTTTCTGTTCTCCTCACCTTTATTGTAGCGCTTCTCCTCTTTGTCGTACCCTATGTACTCCGTGGCTTTCTCGGCGGAAAAAGCGGAGACAGTCGAAAATCCTCTTCGAGTAAGAGTGTAAAGAAAAGTTCTTCGAAATCGGACGGAAAAAAGTCTTCCTCCCGTACGAGTAGTACTGGCAGTAGCAGCAGCAAACATAAAAAGTCGTCCAAGAAGAAGGCAGACCCAAACTTGCCGTCGTTGATTGTACTGGTTGGAATACACGGAAGTGGCAAGAGCACTTGGGCGAAGCAGTATTTGGAAAAAGTACACAAGTCTTGTATTGTCGTGAGTTCCGACGTAATCCGGGGTAGCCTCACTGGCACTATTACCGACTTCAGTAAGGAGGAGGAGGTGGAGGAGGAGATGCTCCGTCAGGTGCTTCACCATCTCAAACTGAAACGAAGCTGTATCGTCGATGACTGTACCCACAACCTCGAACCCGCCTTTCGTGCCAAATTGCTATCTCTCGTCAAGGACAACCAGCTAGAAGTGAACAAGGTGGTGCACCTCTTCCCTATTAAACCACTGTTTGCACAGTGTAGATTAGACCAGGACATTAGTGACGGCAAAAAGCGCTTTGTACCGACACCACTGGAGATGGAGAAACTAAACAACCTCTATAGTGAGGCGGAAAGTGTTGTAAAGAAGGAAGGCTGGATAGAAAACAACTAGAGCGTAGACAGATTTCATTAGATTATAAATTGTTTGTATTTGTCTTTTTTTTTTTTTTAGTTTATGAATAGTGCGACTACTGACACAGGTGATGAAAAATTGCTACTCTTTAAACGTACATTGTATTTCTTTTCATCCATTCATTGCCTTTTTTTTTTCTTTTAGTATAGTAAATCACTTCCCCCCTCCCCCAAAAAAAAAAAGAAAGTAATAAAATAGATTCATTTCAGGAGTTTCTCTCGGTTTCAGAACTATCCAGTGTTACTGTAACCATCATTTGACCCCGAGATTTAACATTTTTATCTGCTTTTTGTTTTTGTATTTTCTTTGCCTTACTTTTGCCTGTGTTCACCACGCGTTACCCTTCATTACATGATGAAAAGGAACATCCTTACTACTTTGCCGAATCTATACTGTAGACAACGTTTGAACCTTCTTTCGCTCCGATCTGAGGAATAATTATTATAAGAATAATCGTATGCTTTCTGTTAGTTTCTGCTCTCTTGTACTCTCGACGAAACGCCAACCGGCATATACTGTGCTCATCGGTAGTATGTTGATAAACGGTTCGAAGACTTTATGTGTAAGTAAATGTACAGTTCATTTTATGGACTACTTGCACCACCTTCATAAGCAAGAGTATTTCTTGTTATTTTTACACTACTAGTAGTCAACAAGCTCTCGACGAAACGCCAACCGGCATATACTGTGCTCGTCGGTAGTATGTTGATAAACGGTTCGAAGAATAGTTCACTATTTGCTTTTGACTTCTTACGACTCTTCTCTTCACACTAGCATGACCCTTTTGTGGTATTCTCACTGCTTTACTCGTTCCCTCCTTCTATTATTTTCCTACTGGAGTAAAGATGCATTTCTGGGCGTTTTATTTCATGTCTTTGACACTACTATAGAATAGAGCGCAAGTAAATGCACCAAGACGTTTCTCTCTCTCTCCCTCTCTGTATAATTTTATTACCTCTTTTTTTTTCTCACTTTAATTACTCTCTCTCTATAATCGGTATTCTCTTCCCTCAGTTCGTATGATGGACGTATGGTATGCTCCTTTGTCAGACGCCCTTTTCTGGTGATTGTATACCTATCCCAATGCTTTACTGTCTGACGAACCTACAACACCGTTTATTATATTTTATTAATACCTCTTTTTTTACTACTATTATTATTATTCTCCATCTCCAATCATCTGCTACGCAGTGCGAACTGATGTCGGTTTAGTGGTGCACTACCAAAGCGGTGAAAGAGCATACAGTAGTGTCGATTGGTGCTACAGGGGCGCATATTGGTTAGCGTTGTGAACTTTCTATTCCGTGTTTAACCTCCATTCCGTCCCCAGACTCGTTTGTTTTTCTGTATTCCTTGTGCTCTAGGAAAAAAAAAATACCTATAAAAACATTCACTATCCAATTCTACACCAGTTTTCGGTTCGTCGATAGAGTATTTGTACACTTCTACCTCATTTGACCCTTCTCTCTCTGTTTTCTCTTTATACAAACTATTTGTGTCACTCTCGGTATTTGAAAAGGAAGATACACCCTTTCTGTTGTTATAATTAGTACTACTATTATATTATTATTATTATTATTATATTATTATTATTATTATTGTGGAAAGACGGGCGTTTGACATCATTATGGAAACCCCTCGCATCGCTCTAGTACGTAGTGAGGTGCCGTGGTGTGGGGATTGGCTACAGCGACACGAGGTACAACTGGGACTAGCTAATGCGCTCTACCCTGACGAGAAGGGTGCGTCGTCGTCTGCCGGGGAGGGTGGTATGCCTCAGCTGAAAGCGTTAGACGGGGGTGTGGTGGCGAAGGAGGCGCCTTCTGCCGAAACAGAGTCACAAGAAAGGAATCTTCTCTTTCTACACACCATACATAGGAGGAGACTATACCAAATTCACGCGAGACAGCTTAGTTCATTCTCGGATGGCCACTTCTACTACCAGTTAATGATGTGGTGTCATGATCAAAATATTTTCCTACACCCCTCCCTGCGGGTGAAAAGGTCAAGAAGTCCATACCGACAGCACTCCTTTTTTGTCACCGAAGCCCTTCCCCGTCTGACCCCGCTGTTGGCGATTCCGGAGCATCTTACCATTGGGTTCAAAGATGCGAATGATCTCCGTGATGGAAACAGTCTATATGACCCCGAAAAGGAAAAGGAGTTTAACAAGATAAACACTGGCGACAGCGAGGATGCGGATATCTGCTCTTTTTTCTTCGCCGCGTTGGGGATGATTGTGGCGGACCTTCTGACCGCGAAGAACAGCACGTTGAGCGATCCAAGGAGCCAGTTTGCTCAACTCTTGTCGCACGTACAGACCCTCACTAACGCCCCCTACCTGGACGACAGTGTCATCTTTGACCCCGACGAACCCTGTCTCGCCGACGTACTCCTTCAGATGATTCGTAACTACCTAAACGGCGGCCCTTTGGTGAACCGGGTGTCGCGGCAGGAACTACAGTGGGCGGTAAGTGTGGGTCTCTCTCATTCTACCCCACTCACCGTAGGCACACGGCCATCGATTGGGATAGTACCCATGGTGCATCTATTTCCTCACGGAGGCAAACGGACCAACGCTTACATAATCGCCAGAAACGGTAGGGTCCACGCTTCTGAGAAAATGAATCGCTTTTTTAACACTACGAGCGGGCTCAATTTTGCGGCAAGTGGGATTGAAAAATGGGTGTACGTGGTGAACGATCGCCCGCTGGAGGCAGGGGAGGAGGTGTGTCTTCAGGCAATGGCTCCTGTTTGTGATAAAGACAGTGAGGCGGAACAGATGTGGGTGCTCTCCTGCGGTACCGCCCCTGACGAGTACTTGCCTTCCGCCTATGTCGCCAAAAAACAGGTAGATCTCACGAATGAAATCATACAACGGGGGGATATCTGAGTCTTGTCGTATCTTTCAGTGTTATTGTGTTGTTGTTGTTGTGGTGGTGGTTGCTTCTTTGCTTGTAGTAGTTTGCTACAAATGGAACACAAAACATCTACGATTAGGGTTTTTTTTTTTTTCAGTTGTGATTATATATATTTTCCATGTTGGTTTGTCTCTCTCAAGCACTTTTATATCTATTCCTATTTCTCCTTCTTTTTTTTTTCAACGTTTCTTCAAGCAATATTGTCTTTTTTTTTTTCTTGTGTCAGTGTCTGTTCTGTTCGCGACTTTGAAAGGATTAACGAGTTTCCTTGATATTCTGCTAACAAAACATTAAGGAAAACAAAGGTAATTAATCATAATAAAGGAATCTGTGGGCTGAAACTTGAAAAGCCCTCCTATTCTGTAACGTGTAAACTTTCTGAGGGAGTGTTTGTGTTTGATTTTCTCATTCTCTTTTCTTTTTTATCTTAACCTTAGCGGTTGCTAGAAGACTGGTTTCCTCTTTATTATTGTTATAAATGAGTAGACGTCCTCGAGACGACCGCAATCACCGCGACGATCATCGCGACCGGTCTAGCTATCGAAGCGGGCGTTATGCTGACATTCGATCCTACCGGGATGACTATGACGATAGAGACCGTGGGAGAGTACGGGATAGGGACCGACGGGACTACGACAGAGACAGAGATAGAGACCGTTACCGGGACCGTGGGGAGAGAGATAGAGACAGAGAGCGAAGGAGGGAGTACGATAGTCGAAACAAGGATAACCATCCGCGGTCCTCACGTGGGAAGCGCGGGGGGCGGAAGAGGGCACGAAGAGGTCGCCGACAGGAGGAGCGATATGTCCGCCCGCCTCCTCCACCGTACGATGCCATCTGCCATATTTGTGAGCGTAATCACTGGACGGTAGAGTGTGACCGACTGTATAAACACCCTGAGGACTACCCTTACTTGGACCGGAAAAGGGGGTGCTGGAAGTGCGGCAAGAGGGGACACGCCGTCGCCGAGTGTAGGGCGAAGCGGTACCGGTGTAAGGAGTGCGGAGGAGTGCACTCCACCAAGGACTGCTACTACGACCATAAACCAGAAGAGTGGCATGAGTTTTTCGACCCCTTTACGAAGCACACCTACTACGTCAACAATGCCAACCACGCGGAAGTGAGCTGGGAGCCTCCTACTCATGAGTTCGATGAGGTGTTGTGGTACTGTGATGTCTGCCAACTACTTATACCGAATAAGTACAAAGAGTGTCTTAAATGTCACAAAGTGCGGCCTGAATCCACAGAGGAAAGTGAAAGCTCATCCGACAGCTCCGACGGTTCTTATTCCGACGAAGACAGCACCGATGAGTTATCACAATTTTCAGATTGAATGGACTTAACGCAGAATGATTCACCATAAACTAATTACCCCATTATCCGTATTAAAATCCTAAGAAAAAAAATAAACTATGAAAAGGATAGGGGAAAACTGTTAACCTCTGCTAGGCGATTTCGTCTGTATATCACTTTCTGAAAACAATTCCTTCTCTCAACCTTTTTTGTTTTTTTATGTTTTTTCGCTAGTTTCAGAGACGCGTCATAATAGATTTTCTGTTTATGCTTTTTTTTTTCCCTCCTTACTACAGTATAGAGACTAAACGATTGAAGTGTGTGTGTGTGTGTGTGTGTTTGAACCATGTGGCCGCATCAAGAAGAGGTCGATCGTAAACAGGCGATCCGTGCAACAGTGGGCCAGAAGCCGTATCCTTCCGCCCCTTTGTGTGGTCTCTACCGAATGTCGTATGAGCTCGAAGACCTCACAGGTGAAACCAGTAAAGGTGCCTTTGAGAGTCTAAAGACAAAGGTCAACCGAGGAGTACGGCTAAATGATGGCTCACTAGACCGCTACGATTTGTTATCGGTGAGCACCGCAGAACCGCTCCTCTGCCTGGAGACTACCCTTCAGCTGCAAGCCACGCGCAAGACCACATCCTACACCGTTAAAATGACCTTTGCCCCTCTCACGCCGCCCTCTATGGAAGGAACAGAGCAAGGGGAAACAAAAGAAACACGGGAGAGGGTATTACCGTGGTACTGTTTCTTTTTTCCATTTAGTGAGAGTGGTCCTGGGGTGGAGGCCTTTACCGTCACAGTGAACCGTCTTCCGTTGTTCGGGGAGATTATCCGTGCTCGTAGTCGGGACGGTCGACTAATTTCTTCTCAACACAAGGAAGCCTTCCTGGGGAATACCAGCGACCTCGAAGGAGAGGCGACTTCTGAGGCAAAAACGGTGAACCGCTCCTCACGACGGAAGAAAATGCTCTTTTTCTACATTGTGGACCAAATAGACCTTTCGATTCTAACGAGTAACGGAACGGAGGAAAACATTGTCGTGGAGGTGTTCTGGAGGAATCGGGTGGCCGACTACGAAGCGGTCAAGAAGATTACGATCCCTTACTCCTTTTACTGCTCTCCGTGCTACCCCGATAGAGTGTGGGGAAAGATTCAGCTGGACACGGCCTCCCCTCCCTTGGGTGAGATTACTTCCCCTAATTGTGAAGGCTCCAAATTGTACATTGAAACCGCTCGTACCGGGGACAGGGCGGCTACGTTCCACCTCTGTAGTGTGGTGCCAGGGAAAAGTATCGCCCCTGAATTAAACGAGAAGGATGAGTTGTTGGTGTTTCAAGCAGGACTTCACAAACGCAGTCACAATACTTCTTTGGAGGAGATTAGTCAGTGGGGAGTACTTGTTCTAGTGGTGGTGCTCCTCATGGGCCTCTGGTACTTTCTTACCAAAGACATTACGCTTTAGGTGGATCCTTTTGGGAGGGAAACCTTTCGTGGTGGATTTCTACAACCTTATTTTCAATGTCATCACTTTTAATTATTATTATTTTTTAATTTAGCAATTTGTAGGATTGTATTACTCCGTTTCTCTCTATATTTCTCTTCCCCCCTTTTTAACAAGCAGAAAGGGAAAAAAAAAAGTATTTGAGCTGTCTTTCCTTTCCCTTCCTTTTTGTGGAGAGAGTGGGAAAAATAGAACAACAGCTTAAAGTCTGGAACATTGAAAAGGTATTTGTGAAACCGTTCGGATGAGTAAAGAAACTACCCCAAAAAAGCCGTTAGTCCGTCCGTCGTCTTTACCCCCGTTGGAGCGTACCTCCTTGGCGAGTAACCCCGCCACCTCGCAGCATAGTGCTGAACTTCCTCAGAGTGTTCCCGAGACTAACCTTTTTAGTAACAATGTGTTCACGTCGTACAATAAGGAAGAACTAGACGAGCAAATTAAAGATGCCTTTCGGGATCGTCAACGACAGCGTAGAGAGCGACAGGTGAACCACCTGGTGTTGGGGAAAGGACTGGGGGCGGCGGCGGAGCAGTCCCTAAAGGCGGGCCTTTACCAACCCTCTAAGGTATTAGAACCCATCACCGAAGCGGAGGCGAAGATGTGGGATTCGTTAGACCTCGCTAAAGCCAAGACAACGCTAGACGCACTTCAAGAAGAGGAAGAGGAGAACAGCAGAAGGTCCAAGTTTGCCCCCTCCATGATTAAAGTAGAGAATAGAGGCAGACTAGGCGACACCAGAGACGACCCCACCTTGAACCCTCAGTTCACCGACCGACTACGGCAGACAGTGGAACCGGTCAGTGTGCTCGCCGAGGTGCGCAAGGATGTTGAAGACAATGTCGCAGCGGCGGAAAGGGAACTGCGGCAAAAGTGTGCCCCCTTTTCCCTAGAAGAAGTTCACGAAACTCTTTTTAATGGTCTCATTGCCCTGGAAAGGGGAAACGCAAAGGAAAAGGTATCGCTTCCTATGTACATCAAGGAGACGCCTAGTTTCGATGTGAGGGAGAGAGAGGCGCAGCGCAAAGAGGAGGCGGAGCATCCCGTCTACCTCGTCGGCGCGGAGGCGGTGTTGAAGTTTCTTCGTGAATCGGTCCTCCCAGTCGCTTATGAGGTACTCCCACTCTCCCACGCCACGCTATGGGTGGCCCAGTACACCATCACCTTTCTGCGGTCCCTGGTCACGCGGACGGAGGCGGAGGCTAAACTTAGAGTGGAGCTGCTCGCCCGCTGTGTCCGTCTGGTCGGGCTGACGGAAAGCTTTTCCGCCATCCTGCTATCGATGCAAAGTAAATCGGAGGAGTACGACGCTTTTGTGATGCTGAGAGACTCGGCCGAAGAGCATCTCTCCTCCCTCATGAGTGGCATAGACGAGGGACTAGACGCCGTCCTTGCGTGTCGGTTCCCTCACCGTAGGGCGCGGCTCCTTCTCATTGAAAGGGGAGTAAAGGCGAAGCTTCAGAGGGCGTTACTCTTCATGAATGAACTAGACTACAACTGGTCCCCTAATGTTCGGTTTCACGCCGAGTGGAAGGAGAAGTTTTTGAGTGATATTTTCCGTCACATTCATGATCGCATCTCCGCCCGATTCGTGTACTGCTCTATGGGATTTATTGACGAGTGTCTTTATGATAAGGTGAAGGACTTTCGAGTCCCGGGAAAGGGAGGCGGTAAAGCGGAAGTACTTCGCGCCCGCGTCGTGGAACAGGAAAAAGTGGTGGAGCGTTTGACGTTTGAGCAAATCGGAATGGCGATCAAAGGTTACGCAAGTATTGTGGTGGGACTACAACTGTGTTTGGGAGCTCGGTACATCTTAAAGCAATGTACTCCCGAGTATGATGAGGCGTGGGGGTTCCCGATGCACGAAGAAACGGAGGGACCGTCGGAGGAAACGGTGAACAAGACGGTGGACGCCATCACCAAACAAGCGAAACAAAAGGCCGATCCATCTACGAAAGAGCCGACTCGAGAAAAGAAGACTGCGTTCTTTCTTACTCAAGACGAAGATGAGGACTAATGATGTATAATGTACATTTATTATTATTACTACTATTGTTTATTATTGCTTACAGCTTGTTTGTATTTCTCCATTTTTGTAGTTTTCGCTTCACTTTCAATTCGAACCGTTGTACATCTTTTATTATTATTATTATTATTATTATTCGATACCCAATTTACCCCCTTTTTCTTTTTTGTTTTTGAACTATTTATCGCTTTCGGATTATTATTAATTTTTAAGGTCAAACGTTAGTGGGGAGCAACAACACTCGGATACACTTCCACTATGACATCGGTGCCTCACGCCAACGACACCACCACAGCCAAAGCGGTATACGTTCTCTCCAGCATTGACGGGTGCAAATATAAATTGGTGCTAAAAGGGGACTTGAATCTTTTGGGGACCAAAAAAATTAAACGATATCTTGAGAAGCATTCTGGTATTCCTAGCGACGAACAGTGTCTTACCCTGGAGGGAGAGGAGGTGGGTGACAACCTCTCGGGAAATGAAATCGGTCTACGCGATGGCGTAGTGTTGGTGCTGCATCTAAAGAAAAGAGGGGACTCTAGTGGTTATCGGCCGCCGCCGCGGGTGGACCGGACACCAAATAATAGTAAAAGTTACGATAAAGTTCTCTCCCTCTCCCCCGCGGTAGGTAGTATTCCTCAGGGCGACATCAACACGACGACTACTGAAACCCACACACCCCGCATGACCTCCTTGTTAAAGTCGTCTTCCGGCTTTCGTCCGTTAGAGAATAGTTGTGTCAACACCCATCGCCACCCTTCAGGCAAAAGAGACTCCCATTTTTTAGAGCAAGACTCCCTCAGCGATGTGTCTGAAGACAGTCCTGTACTACAAAGTCCTTCGGTGCCACCCCTGGGCCGATCCCCCGAGGAAGTAGCTCACTCTACCGGCTCTCCCTTCTTCTCTTACGACGGTATGAGGCGGGTAGAAGAGCAAAACAAACGCTTAAAAGAGGAAAATAAGACATTAAAACGTCACCTCGCACGAGCGGAGCAGCGCCTTTCCGCCTATCAGACGGAACCGTGTAAAAGAGAAGCATGTCGACAGCAGGAAAAGGCGCTCCAGGAATTAAAAGCAGACTACAAGGATAAACTACTGCTTCAAGAGGAAAAGTGGATTTTAAAAGAGGAGGAATACGCAAAGGAGCTAGACCTATTACGGGAGCAAAGAGCTGTCCTTCAGCAAGAGCAGGTGCAGTTTGAAAACGAACAACGGACTGTCTTACGGGAGTTGCAGGATCAGCTCTACAACAGTCAAAAAGAATTGGACGAAAAAGACGTCCTTATTCAAACTCTGCAAGAGGACTTGGAGCGACTGGAACAGCAGCCACGACAGGATAATAGAAGTGGAGACAGCGTCGATGTGTTGGTCCAACAGACCCTAGATGAAGTTTCTGCCGTGTTAGGGGTGGGTCCGTTAGCGATGGACTCCACCAGTCTGACCTGTGTGGTGGAGGTTGACGACCCCGCCGTCACTCTACTCTTTACGTTAGATCGGGTCACCGGAAGACTTTACATGTATGTAACCCTGCTCGACTTTATTCCCTCCAACGCTGGGATCCGCGGTAAGCTGTTCACGGCCCTTCTGGAGGGAGCACTCCTAGGAAAGGACATGGCGGGGGGTGGTGTAGGGGTCTGTCTGGAGAGCGAGATCATCTTGATGAGCACCTCCGTAGACCTGCGGCACACCTCGTCCAGGGCACTGGCTGCTATGGCGGTTCCTTTTACCAAAGCCGCTGCGACTTGGATGGAAACGGTCGAAAACATTGCTTCTACCACGACAGAGTAGATTGGAACACTAGATGAATAACTCGGATTCGTGTACTCTATACTAGATATTAGATCGAAGCGTTGCTCCTTCGCACAAACTGCATGTTCTTGTTGTTTTCTTTGTGCTTACTTTTACTGTGGTGCGCTTATATATTTATACTGACCTCTCTTTTTTCCTTTTTTCCTTTTTTGTGCGTATTATTACTATTATGATTGTTTTCCTTAATTCCAGTAGCGGTCATGGAACACTTTAGCGCATTTTTAGTTGCCACCCACCCGTTGGGTGTCTCTCTCCGTCACAACATTATGGAGCTGGCTCCCTTTCGTCCCGAGGTGGAATGTGATATCCCCTTGGGACGCCACTCCCCTCTCCTTTACTGGAGGTGTGGGAACCGCAGGACCCTCTCTCGTCAAGCCGTCCGTCTCACCTCCTATATGCGTAAAGATACGACGGCAGAGGAGGCATCCCCTTCCCTCCACCCTCACTATCCCCATTTCGGGTTAAGGGCGTCGGAGGTGCACCGTACTGTGACCCTTCAAAGGAATGGAAACGGTGTTCCCCTCTCTACTACCCCAATAGAGCTTCAATGGGCCGATACGATTGTTCTGGAGGGTGTCTCCTTTTCTGTCTTTGCGGTCCGCTTCACCGCGTATAATGAGGAGTCCCTCTCCCTACCACAGCAACGTACGCCTAACGGGGTAAAGTACTCGAGCAGCGTCTCCCCGCCCCTCACTGTGTCGGTAGAGGCCCAGGCGTTGATTTCCCCCCGAGCGAGGGCCGAGGTGGCCTACACCGTGTTCCAACACTATCACAACCATACCAACCACAGTGCAGTGGGCCCCGTCAGCGCCAGTTGCTCAGAGGAATGCTGCAGTAGTGTGTCGAGTAGCACGGCGGTTGCGGTGCCCTCCACCCTCTTCCCTCCTGGCGAGCCGTTGGTGGAGCAGGAGGCGGCGGCACCCAACTCACAGACGGCGCTTAATAAAAGTCAACGGGAGCTTCCGGTTGAGGAAAGCATCCACTCTGCTCCCCTGGAGTCCAACGCCCGTTCCTGCTTGGACACCTTGGAAACACCCCCAATGAGGAGTTCTGCGAACGCCAGAGCGTCTGTTTTGGTTAATTTCGGAGTGGAAGCGTCTCCTGATGCCTGCTCTCCAAAGGGCCGTCCCATCGATCCCCCTCCCTCCAGCGAGGAGTACAGCTGCACCGAAACGTACGATGGGTTTCTACAAGAGGTACTAGGGGAATTGGAAAAGAACACACACGCCATTGGGGAGCGAATTCGCAAGACGCATGGCTCCCAGGTGCAACGGAGCTCTACTCAAATTCTCGGTGATGACAGTGTAAAACTAGAAAAATCATTAGAAAAGGCGAAGAAGAAATCCACTCCTCCTAAACGTCGTGGTTCAAAAGGGCAGAAGCGGTCTCGTTCCTCTCTCAACCCTCAGAAACAAAGACAGGAGAGAACATCGGTCGCCAAAAAGCGTATAGAATCCGCTGTTCAAGAAACGTGGTTTGAGTCTCCCACGGATTGGCTCAACAATATTGTACTGCCCACCGCCCCAGTTAACAATGACGAGTCTCAAGAAGTCTACTTTCAACATTAGATTGTATATGTTCAACAGAATATCATCTTTTACCCTTAACCAGGAAACATATTATTTTATTTTATTTGTATAGAGTAATTCATTTCCTTTGTGGAAATTAGTTTTTTTTTTAACCGTTTCTCATACTTTTTTTTTTATAATTTTAAAAGTTGCTCCTGTAACTGGAAACCGTGTTCGAGCTGAACGATATAGGTAATATTGTAAGTAAAGAAAACAAAACAAAAAGAGAGAAGTAGTGGACAGTTGCATAGCGCAAAAAAAAAAATATAAATAAATAAATAATATATTTATATATAATAAATTATATAACCATATTAGAGAAGTGTGAATAAACTTTATCCGTAAATAATGTTCCGTGTATTCTCCGACAGCTGTTTATCCTTAGAGGATATGGACACTGTGTTCTGCCCTAATCTGCAAGAACGACCTCACGTACTGGGCCCTGGTGCTGACTTTTTCACGGAAGATGGTGAGCCGGTGAGGCCACAGCCCGCGATGGAAACCCTTCAGAAAGTCTTCTCCGGTAGTGCATTAGACCTTAACGCGATGAACAGCGGTGACGAAGAGCCCACCAGCCCTCTTGGACAGGCCCCCAACACCACCACGTCTACCGGTCGTAACATTCCCGTCAGCACCATTTTAAATCAACTCACCTCGGAAACCGAAAAGGAACGGGCCAGGGCGGTAAAGAGTAAAATTATTGTATTGGTCATAGGCGATTTCACCTACATCTCGAGCCACATGGTCGCCAAATTACTGGACATTGGCTACACAGTCCGTCTTACCCTGTCTGACACGTCCAAGCCACAAATATTGGAAATGTTTTACAACCGAGAAACGGCGAACCGTTTGTCCATCATCCAGGTGGAGATGACCAACTCCGCCGCGCTACGGGACGCCATTCGGGGGTGTCGGTACATTGTGCACTGTGGTTGCCCCAGCTCCGCCTTCTCGACCAAGGATAGAAACGCTTCTACCAAGGTCACCAACGGCAAGACGGCACTTTCCTACCACACAGAGGCCGTGCAGGCACTCTTTGACGGAGTGCAGCTGTCCGGTAAGTCCACTGTAAAGCGAGTAATCCTCACGGGGGCCGCGACGTCGGTGATCTCGGAGGCCATTCCCGGCAGTGGACTGTTCGATGAGTCTTGCTGGAGCACCACCCCGGCGGACAAGGACAGTGTACCCTACGCGAAGCTGATCTTTGAGAAGGAGGCACGCCGAATCAGTCAAATGTTAGGAGTAGAACTACTCGTGCTGCTGCCCTCCATCATGCTCGGCCCCAGTCGAACCGAGGAAATGGGAGAGGCCAACAACCTGCTCCAGACCTTGGCCAGGGGTTCCCCTTACTTTCCCTTTTGCCCAGACCTCTACTGGAACTTTGTGGACGTCAATGATGTGGCGGAGGCCCTGGTGCGATCGCTAGAGGCACCCGCAGCAGAGGCGAAGGACAAGCGCATCATCATTAGTGGCGAGTGTCTTGGGTTACCAGAGTTGGGAAGTATTATTAAAAAGCGATTCCCTCACCTAAACCCACCCACTCGGAAGGTGTCGAACCGTCTCTTCACCCTTATGCTCTCCGGGGCTCGGTCCTCCGCGAGTGCGAAGTTTATCTGGAAGAATCTTGGGGTTAAAAAGGCTCTGGATAATCGCTGCGCTAAACAGTGCCTGCAACTGCAGTTCACCCCTATTGAGGAAACCGTGGTCGCATGCATTGATCGCATGATTCGGGCCGAAGTCCTCCCCGGACCGAACCAAGCCCCTCCCCAGGGACTTTCTACGAAGGTCATTGTTGCTGTTAGTCTCGTGGTCGGCGCCGCCGCCGTACTAGCGGTAGTAGCAAGGAAGAAGTCGTAAGGACAGTGTGGGGAAAAGGGATTCTACCCACTGTCATACACCGCTTATATTAATTGCACATCGGATGGAAGGAGAAGGTGTTTTTGTTTTGTTTTAGTTCTGTTTTCATTTCCGTTATGCTCACCAAATTTAATGCCCCCTAATTTCGCTCTGTTTTATATTGATCAAAAAACACATTTATATATATACACTGATAATTTTACACGTAATAACTAACATAAATCAATAACCACAACTAAAAAAATAAATAAATTAAAAAAAAAAACTAATAATAATGTATTAGCGATTATAAGATTGCCTCGACTTTTATGCTGAATAATGTTGATGAAAAAAAAAAAAATAAGACAAACAATAATAATAATAATAATTTTTTTTTGTTCTGAGTATGTCCAATCATGTGAAATTATTAATGTTTAGTGCTACTTACAAAGCTAACTGTCTGGGACTACTTATTCATTTACTTTCCCCCTTTTTTTTTTCTCCCTCTGCGCTATCTCGAATGTGTTCTATATTCCTTCTGCTAGCGTTCCAATATTCATACGTATATAATATATAGAGGCACACACATTCACAAACAAACAAAAAAAAAGATGTGGGGAGGTTTAAAAAGTAGAAGGGATTATAAGGACGTGTTTAAGCGATGGAGTGCTACCAGAGGTTTAGATGAGTTGAGGGAGGCGCTGTTTAGGGAGCCACGCCCGTGGTTCCTCGCCTTCTCCCTTCACCAGCAAAATCACCTTTTACAAGATCATCACATTTCTAGACTGACATCGTGGTGTACGTCAGTGGTTCAATTAAAGCCTACACGGGAGGGCAAGGTGGAGGCCTACCGTTATAGTCAAGAGATGTTTGGTTTACTCGCGACCGTTCATAAACCAGGAAAGGCGTCTTTACAGGAATACTTTCGCCTGTGTGCCGTAGGGAAGGACTTGACGAGCGCCTTTCAATGGCACAAGTATTGGATCGACTCTCACCTAGCTGGGTTAGATTCTTTAACTTCGTATACGTGGTTACTGCGCATTGCAGAGCTCAGTCCCAGCCAGGAAATGGCGGAAGACATGGTGCTAGCCGTTCGAGACAGCTACATTGACCTCTTCTGTAATGTTCAGGAGGTAGAATCCAAAGGGGAGAAGGAAGTTAACGTGACGCGCTTCGAACACTTTCAACCCACCAACGATAAAGAGCGTGCAGAGCTGCAGGAGTTATGTGCTGCCTTTTCTAGTTTTAGACACCGAGTGCAGGACGCTTCGCTGGTAGAGTTTCTAAAGGACTTGCCCGTGGACGAAGAAGGGATGAAGGGACACCCCGGAACTGAATGGCCTGGTAATAGTTTCTGTCATAACTTTCCTCAGTTGGAGCAAAACGTCACCCGCTCTATCGACTTTTCCCCTTCGTACCCTTTACTAAAAGACTCCATTCTTCACGACCACTTTATAGCGTCTCTTGAGATGGCGGCGTTTAAGGAACGGAGTGTTAGCCAAGTGTTAGAATTGTTGAAGCAGTACCAAGAGATGGTCAAAGAGGAGAGGGAAAAGCCCACTGGGTTTCACCTCAAAGAAGGAAATCTGTGGAGGCAGTTTTCAGACGCCACCGCCCGAAAATTTCGCCAGCCCATCGTTCAGGGTGGAGGACTTACGGCCGAGCTCTACCACTACGTCATCAGTGCCCTCTGTCTTTCGAATCAGCCGACGGCGGCGCTGCGTACCCTACAACGGATGAGGGACTCCAACATTCGCCTTTTGGACTGCACCCGCTTTGTTTGTATGGTGGCGGCCAGTGAGTCACAGAAGGAGTGTAGTGCACTTTTTAATGAACAGATGAAAGAAATTCGGTTTCGTCAAGAGCTTGATTCGAGCTACGATACATGCAAGGAGATTGAGCACTACTGGAAATACCAGTACACCGACTTTCTCTATTACCGAAATCGACTCGACGAAGACGACTTTTACTTCTTGTCCTTGCAACACTTTGGGGTAAAACAAACCATGGAGCTACTCGCTGCCAGCAGTGAGGCCGCAGACACACCCACAGCGGAGTGGGTGGCGATTGACTTTCATTTCAGAAAAGCCGCACAAAGACACTTTGAGAAAAACGTTCAAACAGAGCAAGACGTCCAGCACTCTTTGGATGACATCACCCACCACTTGCCTTTGCTAGACGTGAGTCTCATTGGGGGGGATATCCCTGGCTTTCGCGAATACTGCTTGACAGAGAGGGACCAAATTTACACCGACCTCTACAGTTTAAAGCAGTTTCTAGAACTGTACGATGAAATTTTCTTAGTGGATGCTTCTTTCGTAGAAGTCAACGACCACTTTTCCAGTCTTGGGAGTTCCCACTCCTCCTCCCCAAAAAAGTCTCTCGTCCTGTACCCGTTCGTGACGCTAACCGAACTCGCCGCGACCGTCGCGGAAAGTTCCAAGCATGGGGACTTCTGCATGGATACGGAGATTCTGAAAATGGTGGAGCAAGCGAGCGACGTCGCTACCTCGCGTCTCCTGTCGATTTTCACCACGGTTACTGCCGCGCCGACACCGGAAGGGCAGCAGTGCCACCACCGGGTTCTACACTTTACTGAGTGTTTACTGTCGTACCTGGTTCCACTCCGCGTGCCAGAGGCACTACCCCAGCAGGAGGGGGCAGCAGCGTTGGACCCTAGTAACCGCCGTATGCTAGACCTTCTCACCATGATTCGTCTGTTGGGAAGAAAGGAGTGTACAGTTTCGTTGTGCTGTGATGATCCCAACTTGCTCGCCGCGGTGCACCACTGGGAGAAGCACATCGCGGTCTCTGGCAACGTTGTGGTGCTCTCTACTAGTACCCCACAAGAAATGGAAGACTTTTCTCATGGTCTGATTAACGACAACCCTGTGTTTGACTTGGAGGAAGAGTTTGAACCTAAACTGGATGTCGCCAAGGCACCACTGGTGTCTTCACCCAATGACGGTGCCACGATGGAGCGTACTGAAGCTGAAATGAACGAAAGAGTTTCCTCCACTGAAGAGGTCACTGATACAAGCCCCACTAGTACGGAAACCTCCCCTTGGCTCGAGATGCTAAACGATCAAGAGGAGGAGGTCGTCCTCGAGGAAGAAAGCGCTCCAATCCCTTCTTCCTCCTCGACGGTTTCCCTTGAAGAAGTCCCCGAAGAGGGGGGAAACACAATCGACTTGATGAATCTTTACGAGTCCCCACATGACGTCATTCCAATTGGGCAGCGAATGGAGGAAGCCTCCGCACTGGGAGACGTCTTTGGCGAGTTTGACGTCTACAGTCCAGAGGAGATGGAGCTTCAAGAGGCCTCTGAAGCCGCCCGAAGAAGCAACTTGTCCCCGGACGGAGGTCCTACCCGGAAACGTCGGCCAAGTCTTCTGGAGAAGGAGTCTCGGCGCAACCGGGGTGCTTCAGGGAAGGAACGGTATCAGGCGGCGAGAGCCATGTCGAATATGACGGGCGGACGAATACCGTTTAATTTACGGTATAACGTAGTAGAGGCGAACGTGAACCACCCACAGAACAAACACTTGAAGAAAATGTATGAAGAGGGTCTTCAGAAGAAGAGAAGCATTTATAAGAAAACACATTCGAAACGATAAACGGTTTCTTTATTCACATACGTATAAACGAAAATGGGGTGACACCATAAATCTAACCACATCGATATAATATACTTACCCTCTATTGGAATGGAGTTGTGTATGTCAACTGTTTTTTGGGTGCATACTGTTGTACTTTATTTATTTCCTCCCTCCATCTCCTCTACAACAAGAAACAGTATGAAAAAATTTGACAGCGAAGAAATGAGTTCTATTCCATACGTTACCGTAGAGAATAAAAGCACGGTGCGGAAACAAGTTCGAGAACAATTGACAACGACAGTCGAATTCAACGATAACCTTCACCAAGGCGATGCCCAGCTCGAGATTCCCCCGAGACGGTCGTTTAGTTTCTCTACCTGGGTGAAGGAGTTGCTGAACTTGTATGTTCCACCTAACGATGGGGTACGAACGATTCCAATGGGAGTTTCAGAGGAACAGTGGACTGCGAAGGGATTTCCCCGCAACACCACGAATAACCGACGGTATTCCGCTTTGACCTTCTTACCTCTCGCTCTCCTGCAGCAGTTCAAAAGCTTTTTCAACGTCTTTTACCTCTTCTTGGCCTTTTCCCAGTTGGTCCCCGCGCTGAAGGTGGGATTCATTTTTACCTACTTTTCTCCACTAGTCATGGTGGTGACGCTTTCCCTCATTAAAGAAGCAGTGGACGAGATTAAACGGTACGTTCGCGATCGTGCGGCAAACCGCGACCTATTTGAAAAGTTGTTGCCACAGGGAAAGGTAGTCACGGTGCGAGCGGAAGACATCCAAGTCGGCGATATACTATTGTTGCACCATAACCAACGCATACCGGCAGACTGTCTTCTCCTTCACACTTCGGAGGAGGGTGGTACAACGTTTATCCGTACCGATCAACTGGACGGAGAAACCGATTGGAAATTGCGGTTCCCACTCAACGTGACCAAGAATATACCACGATCGCGACTGAACACGATTCGTTTTAACATTCGCTGTGAACCGTTGCACAAGGACATTTACAAATTTGTGGGCGCTGTGGATACCCTCTCTGGGCAATCGGAGGCCATTAGTTTAGAAAACACACTGTGGTCCTCGTGTGTAGTAGCCTCTGGCACCCTAGTCGCGGTTGTAATTCACACTGGAAGAGATACACGCATCGCTATGAACTCCTCCCGGCCTTCTACTAAAAGTGGCCTCATTGAACGAGAGTTGAACTATATTGGAATTCTCTGTTTTGTGCTTCTCTTCATCATGTCATTTCTTCTCGTCGCGCAACAAAAGTTTGAGGGGAACTGGGTCATCATGTTTATTCGATTCTTTATCCTGATGTCTGCCATGATTCCCATTTCCATGCGAGTGAATGTAGACGTGGGGCGTTTGTGGTACAGTCGAGAAATCGGAAAGGACGCCAAAATACCAGGAACGATTGCCCGTAACACGAACATTCCAGAAGAACTTGGACGGTTACAGTATCTATTTTGTGACAAAACAGGCACCCTCACCAAAAACAAAATGGAGTTTCGCTTTCTTGCGGTGCGATCCAACCTTTCGTACACGGACCGCGACGAGGACCGGCTAAAGGTGACGATTGACAGCTACTTTGGTGGTGGTGGTTCCGCGGGTGAATCGACAGCGTTGGACGCCAACGATGTGAAGGTGACCGGGGACGCGATTCTTTCCCTCGTGCTCTGTCACAACGTCAATCCCGTTATGGCCGAAGAAGACGACAATGGGGAGGGCGGAATGGAGTACCAGGCTTCTAGTCCAGATGAAGTGGCGCTTGTAAAACACTGTAAGACGTTGGGGGTCACCTTGAGCGCGAGAGACGCGACTAGTATTACCTTCACCCACAACGGAGTCTCTCATCGGTATGAAATTGTGAAACTGTTCCCGTTTACCTCGGAAAGAAAATGTATGGGGGTTATCGTTCGCTTTGCCGATCCCAAGACGACCGAAATGCGTTATCGATACTACATGAAAGGGGCCGACACAAAGATGGTGACCGTCATTCGTCACTCGGACTGGTTGGAGGAGTGTACACAGGAGGTGGCGCAACTCGGTCTACGAACGTTGGTGTTTGCTTCACGGGATATTAACGAGTCCCAACTACGACAGTTTATCGAAGAGTACGACACCGCTTCTGCGGTGATTGGAGAGGCACGACACCAGTACATTGCCAACGCCTTGAAATTATTAGAGACCGATATGACTCTACTAGGGGTGACGGGGGTGGAGGACGAATTACAGGACAATGTGGTGGTCACCTTGGAGACGCTCGGTATGTGTGGGATCAAGGTGTGGATCCTAACGGGGGATAAAGTAGAGACCGCCACCACCATTGGTCGCTCGACGCGTTTAATTCCCCGACACGGGGCGTTGGAGACCATGTTTTGCAACTCTCCTGAAGAGTGTTACGCCGAGCTCCGTCGTCTTAGTCGTCAGTACGCCCCCAGTATTGTTGGTGGATTCCTGGCGACGCCTTGGTCTCTAATCGTAGACGGCACCACCCTTTCCTTCTGCCTCTGCGCGGCGCTCGCTCCTCTCTTCGCGGAAGTCACGCAAAGCGCTCACTCCGTCATTGTGGCCCGTTGCTCTCCCACGCAGAAGGCGAATGTGGTAGAAACGATGCGGCGGTACTCTTCTCCCACGGTACGAATGGCGGCGATTGGAGACGGTGGGAACGATGTGGCGATGATATTGGCCGCGAACGTCGGGATCGGTATTGAAGGGGTGGAGGGGAAACAAGCCAGCATGGCGGCCGACTTTTCCATGACTCAATTTTCGCATTGTCTCCGTTTGATTATGTGGCACGGTCGCAACGCCTACCGTCGTACCTGCCGGCTGAGTCAATTCATCATGCACCGAGGGATAGTCTACTCTGTCGTACAGGCGGTCTTTTCACTCCTGTTCGCCGGAACAACCATGTCGGTGTTCAATGGGTACCTGCTGATGGGGTACTCCACCATCTTTACAATGGCCCCCGCTTTCGCCCTGGTCATGGATGAAGACTTTAGGGAGTCCGACATCCATGAATACCCCCAGTTGTACAAGGAATTAGTCAAGGGACGCTCCATGAACACGCGAACCTTTCTACAGTGGGTCTGGGTCTCCTTCTTTCAAGGAGGAGTAATGATGTATGTTTCTCTGGAGCAGTTCAGCGATGAGCTCTTCCAGATTGTCACCATCGCTTACACCTCTTTACTCATTTCAGAGTTAATTATCGTCGGAAGTACCGCTCATTTATCGACCCTATGGAGTCAAAATCGTTCGCACTTCTGGCTGTATATCGGGGCTGAACTATTCTCTCTGTTGATCTTCTTTATCGCTGTTCTCATCCTCCCCGACACTTTTGATCGTAGTTTCTTTTTCTCGTGGAGTTGTTGGTGGCGAGTGGCGGTCATCTGCACCGCTTCCATCGGTCCTATTGTGCTATTTCGGTTGATTGGGAAACACATTCTATTTAACCACAAATTTGTTTCGTCGTTTAGTTAGAGAAAAGGAAGGTCAGCCGTGTAGTTGTGTGTTGCGTGTTTTTTTATTCTATGTTGTGTTTGATAGTTTGCAACAAGTTTCTTCCCGGTTGTGCCGGGAAAAAAGGAAACTGTAAACTAATCGCGAAATGCCATAACAAAAAAGAGGTAATAATAATAAAAAAAAAAAATAGAAATCTTTCGGAAACAAGTCTACCTTGTACGTCTCTTTTTGCTTCTTTTCTTCTACTTTTCCTCCTATTCTTTTTTTTTTTTGTTTATTTTGACCCTTTTAAGCACCGAAACGTTGGAAATGAGGAGAAAGGTAAACCATTTCAGTAAAGGCCTTGTTCACTGGTCCTCGTTAGGCTGTCTAGTGCTTCAAAGGAAATGTGTTTCGAGTGGGGGTCACTTGGTGAGATATAAAACAATCACCAGTAGTAATAGTACTACTCTTCCCGGCGGCGCCATTCGACTGCTGCAAACCGGAGCGGACTCTGTGATTGATCCGCAGGATATTAGCTTTGAGTCCGAGACTGGAAACTTCACCGATGACCACCAGACAAACGAAGGGTTTATGAGGGAGGCGTTGAATGCGGCGAGGACCACTAGTGTGCCCAAGGTGTTTCAAGATGTCGTAAGTGTTGATCCCTACGCCCGTGCCCGCGTGGTGGCCTTTGTAAAACGGTACAACAGTGAAGTACAAGACTCGAAGGACATTTTTGTCACCCAGGAATTAGTAGATGAGTCCGGTGAACGAAAGATTTATCACACTCACGTGTCTGTTCCTATTCAGTATCCTAAAGAGGGAAATGAGTCGACGACGTTAACCGCGCATGGTATTTCGTTCGAGTGCAAAGAGGCGGAACTGTTGGCCGCGATGCACGCCGAGTACATTATTGACTTTTTAGGATATCATCTCTACACTCTGGAGAATATGCAGCGAAAACACGCTCTGGCGGCGCGGCGGAGCGGTCGGTGGGCTCCCTCCCCCGATGACACCAACTTCTCCAACCCATCGGAAGACCACTTTCCCCTTCCACTGCGGAGAGCGTCAAAGGACGAAACGGAGGGTGGTAAATGGCAGTTGCTCGAGTCTGTGGCAACCTCTTTTTATTCCACCTCTCCGGCCATTCTTTCTCCCTGTGTTTTAGATCCCTCCTCAAAGACGCGGGTCAAAAATTTGCTTCATTCCGTTCGCTTTCACATGAATCAACTGTGTGTGACGAAACGATGTAAGGGACAGCCTGTAGCAGGGAAAGAGAAAGTATTTTACGAGTCCTCTATCCTGCTTCCACAGTCCCTTGTTGGAAAGGGCGTTCGGATCCACGGAAAAGGTAAGGCGACGGATAGGGAAACGGCGATTCTGCTTGCCTGTATGCACACCGAAATGCTTCTGGATAGTCTCCACGTTTGTGTGTTTCCGAACCAGGAAACCTTGCAGAAGCAGCACGCTGTGGCGTGTTGGCAGTACGGTCGCCCAGCACCATTGTCTGGGGCGATTCCAAAGGTGCCGGAAGACGTACCAGAACTGCCGTTACCACTGAAACAGGTACCGTCAGGCGAGGTGCGCTTTTCACCGCTCTCTCCAGAGGAACAGTTAGTTCGGTCCCACGAAACACTGGCGAGGCAAATATCTGAAATGATCGACACGGATGTGGTGGAGATCAACGCGGTAGCTGAATTAGTTGGATTTTTAAAACGGCATTCGTCCCTCAGACCCGACGACCCCTTCTTTTATGAATCACTTCCGAATAAAATGATAAAAGCGACAGTGGTTCTTCCGCTGTTGGGGTCTTTCGGGGCTCGGGGTGGGGTGGGGATGGGCTCCACCGCAGAGACAGCAGCGGCGCTCGCAGCGATGCACGCTCTGGATGTATTGTCAGCCTTGGGTGTAACTCTAGAGCCGGAACAAGAAAAAAAAGACTCGAGGGAGTGGGGAAACCGACGCCATAAACTGCTTCACTCCCCCTTACCAGCGGAGACGGTGCAGGAAGGCGTCGCGTCCCCTCCAGGCCGTAGGGAGGCCAGTGGTGGAATCAAACGCCTCATCGACTCTCGCACCTCCACCACGGAAAGTGTAAAGGCGGCGGCAAAGAACAACGCGGATGCCTCTAGTACAGCTCGTGTCCCTGCAGATCAAACCACAGAATCTACCCCGAAGAAACGGACCGTGAAGCGAGCGCAGATCAAGAGCCCAACAGCACCGCACGGTGGTGGGAGCGCCACCCCCACTGAACCAAATTCAACCAAAGAGAAAAAGAGTACCTCACCTCCTGAAGTGAAAAAAGAACCCTCTCTGAAACACTGTTGGAGTTTAGAACCAGACACCGCAGATGGCTTTATTCTAGTCACTCTTGGTGAAACGGCGAACCCGTTGCCCAACGCACTGCGCTCTCCTAGAGCCATAGACCCCCGCTCCCAACTTCGGATTGGGGAATACCTGAACGACTTGGGACGTCGTTTTGAGGATGTGTTTTCGCACAAAACTGAAACCACAAGCGAGGGGAAGTTGAGAAAGATATGTTATGGAGCACTGCCTCTTCCGGGGCACTTCGGGGAGCGGATAGCGTACGGGGAAGGACACTCCGAAAAAGAGGCAGAGAGGCTTGCCGCCATGCACGCGGAGCTGATCCTCGACTGCTTTGGAGTGCCACTGTTTCGAAGTACCGAGACGCAATCCGCACATGCAGAGGAATGTGCTAGTGTGGGACGTTACGCACCCCTTCCAGGGCTGGATCGCTCGATACCCACGGACACCCCCACTCCACCCCCACTCCGTTCTGCTATTCCCCCTCCGAAGAGAACGGTCAAACGACTTACCCCGGTCCAGGCGAAGGAAACCAAATCCTCAGAGGAAGTGGAGGGGGGAGGAAAACAGGACGAGAGTGTGGAGCCACAGACGACAGCCGAAACACCGCCGCCCAGACAGCCAAAACGTTATACTAACGTGTCAGAAGACGAGTTGGACGCCTTGTCCAAGTACCGTGTGCAGTACTATCTCGGTCGACAACAAGCCTCGCTGGGCACGTTGGTTTCTGATCAAGTGGAATTTATAGTGGAAATGGGAAAAGGTTCCATCTCTCATCGTTGTCTCCTTACTGTGCCTCTTCCAGGAGGAGGCGAGATGGTGGCAGAAGGGATGGCCGTATCGAAGAAGGACGCCGAAACGGTGGCGTGGATGCACGCGGAACGGTTGCTAGACCAAATGAATATTCCCCTCTTCGATAATCTTCCCGGCTATCAGCGGTATCACTCGCAACGTGTGACGAAGCTAGGAAGGTCAGCACCCGTCGGGCCAGACACCCAAGCTCCCCATGTCCTCGAGCCGGCCCTCCCCCTCCGTCTCCACTACTCTCTGCGAACCGTCCCGGTAGAACGACCAACCCCTCCTCCTGCCCCCTCTAACTCTAAGGGACTTCAGGAGGACCCAAAGGGCGACGAGGTGTGGGAGAAGTACATTGAGAACTGTACAGAATATATCTTTTTTAAGAAGCAAGAAGAGGCTAACCTTTTCTTTGACCTGGAGCGCGTACCCCGCACGGGGGATAGCTGTATAGACACCGCTCTCAACGAGATGGAAAGTACAACGCCTCCCGAAAATATAAAACTGCACCTTCAATTATACTGTAATGCTGCAAACTACTCATACCCCTCGTACTGGCACTCTCACATGGTGGGGACAGCGCTTCACCGGGTACAATACACCCGTATCCCGGTCCCAGGCTTTGAATTCCTCACCGCACAGGGCGTAGGGAGTAAAAAAGAAACGAGCGAACGGAAAGCGGCACTCCATGCGCTCTATCTCTTAAAGCGGGTGGACCCAAACTATTTAACCTACAACGAGATCGCCGTCGAGAAACTGGAGATGTCAACCGAGGTGACGGATACCAACAAGATAAAAGAGCTGGAACTGCCAGTGGTGAACATAAAGTCCCGCCCCTCTCCTGTCGATGAATCTCCCTCCGCTCGAAAAAGAAGCGGCAGTGAAAGTGTCAACCTCTATAACAAAAAGGTGAAGGACTTCACGATGGATGGAAAGAAGCAACTCGTTCATCTCTACACCCTCTGTGCTGAAGTGCCGCCGCCCGAAGCCGTACACTATGTCACCTGCACCGATGAGATTCCTACTTATCGCACCACTATCAGTGTAGAGGGTGATAATGGGGCTATGATAAAGGCGGAAAGCAAAGGGCTAGGAGCAACAGAGAATGAAGAGACCGCATACGAACGTCTTTATCTTATGCTTTTAGAGAAAACGACCCTCATGCCACACTTGTCAGAGATAATGAAACAACATCAAAACAGTGGGGTATCCGGCATTCCTTCCATCTCCTTGACCGAAGATCAAAAAACGTCAATGAAAGAGGTGATAGCGGAGCTTCTTCCCCTCGCAGAAGCCGGGACAACCAATGACGAAGCGGTTCATAACACCCAAGGCGACACTGTTCCACAAGAAGAAGAAGGCGAGGAGAGTATAGGACAATTTAAGGCAGCCTCCACCGAAGCCGCCCAACAACAACTCTCTTGTGATTTGTTGGCAAGGTTGACCGCCAAGGTGACGAATCCTGTCTATCTGGAGCAGTACGCCAAACGGCGACAGGTATTGAGTATCACAGAGAAGCGGGAGGAAATTCTCTCCGCTATTCAGGAAAATCCTGTGGTGATTATCTGTGGTACCACCGGGTGTGGTAAAACCACTCAAGTCCCTCAGTTTATTCTCGACGCGGCAACTGAGAGCGGGGATGGTGGGAAGTGCTCTATCCTCGTCACCCAGCCCCGCCGGCTCAGTGCAGTGTCGATTGCCCAACGGGTCGCAGCGGAACGTCTCGAGAGGATCGGGGATTCCTGTGGCTATATTGTTCGATTTGACGCCAAAGTTGGCACTAATATTAACTTTTGCACCGTCGGGATTCTGATGCGTATGCTGCACACTTCTCCAACGCTGGAACACCTTAATTATTTAATTATTGATGAAATTCACGAGAGGGATATGAACTCTGACTTCCTTCTGATTCTAACGAAGGAGCTGCGACACACTCGACCGGATCTCAAGGTCATCTTGATGAGTGCCACCTTGCAAGCGAATCAATTCGTGGACTACTTTGACAACGCCCCTATCATCAACGTGGAAGGGTACACGTTCCCCGTCAAGGAACTGTATTTGGAGGACTTGGCCCAACTGGCAGAGGCGGAGGGGGTCACCTCTCCTCTTCTCAAGGAGGCGTCCCGGTTTACAGCGGAGGAAGAACGGGAAAGGTTGAATGAAACAGTGGACAATTGGTTGGAAAAGGACTTTAACGCGTTGAAGTCTGCCCAGGGGACGCGAAAATACGATGTGTTAACGGCAGATACGGAGATTGATTTTGTGGCATTGCAATTCGCCGTGGACCAGGCCACACGTATGGCGGACCTCTCAGACTCTTCCATTTTAGTGTTTCTACCCGGTTGGGAAGAAATCACCAAGGCAAAAGATATCTTGGAGCGAGATAGTCGGTTCAACATTATTTGCCTTCACTCGTCGATTAGCAGTGAGGAACAACAGCGGTGTTTTCTTCCGCCGCCAAGCGGTAAACTGAAACTGATTTTGTCCACCAATATAGCAGAGAGTGGTATCACCATCGATGACGTGGGAGCGGTGATTGATCTGGGTCGCGTGAAGGAAAAGGCCTTCTTCTCTCGTCGCGGTAACACCTACGGGGGAAAAGGGACGGTGGGTAGTCTCTCTCAACTGTTAACCGTGTACGCCAGTCGCGCCAACTGTGTTCAACGCCGTGGTCGAGTGGGCCGCACACGCCCTGGGGTTTGTATTCGTCTCTACACGAAACAGCACTACGACAATTTGCACCAATTTCAAACCCCCGAAATGCTTCGTACCCCTTTAGACTCTCTGTGCCTTCTGGTGCTCGCGCTTCGCTTTGGCGACCCGGCCGACTTTCTCGTCAAGGCGATTGAGCCGCCGGAATCGTCGCAGATTGAAGCCGCCATGACTCGTCTGATGCAGTTAGGGGCGGTGTCCCCGGAGCGCTCCCTCACCACGCTGGGTGACACCCTCTCTCGTCTGCCCATCCACCCACGATGGGGTAAGTTGATACTGTTGGGCTGCTTTTTTCGAACGCTCGACCCCGCCCTCACCGTCGCTTCTGTCGTGGATCAAAGTGATGTCTTTTTAACCAGCCGAGAGGTGAGGGAGGCGGTGCGGCTGCATCGACTTCACTTTTCCTGTGGCTCCATGTCTGACTTTTTGAGTACTGTGAATGCCTATAACTTTTGGATTGGGGCGAGAGAAAAACTGAGTTCTACAGAGTTGACCGGTGCGTTGAATGAACGGTGGCTTAGTGTGCCGCAACTGCTCCTCGTAGCGCGGTGCAAGCGTCAGTTTTACAAAATTTTAGGGGACATGCGTTACATCCGCGTCAAGCAACCGACAGCTCTTACCACCACGGACGAAAGTGCCGAGGAAGACGACGCCTTTGTAGACACCTCCTACTACTCAAAGCAGTCCTCTGGACCATTACTAAAGGCGTTAATCGCGTCCTGTCTGCTGCCAGACGTCTGTATGTCGTATGGAAAGAGGCGCTTTAGGAGTAAAAGCGAGTTGCACGTCCACCCCAGTACCGACTCGGTAGTCAACAAGACCAATTTCAAGAAAACCGGCCAACAGTTCTTCGCGTATTCAGATTTGTATCTAGCTCGGGAAGGGGACAAGGTGACCGCTCGTGGTATCTCTCATGTGCCGTTCTGGGGACTGATTCTATTCTCTTCCATCAACTTGTGGTCCTCCTACGACACCACCGCCGGGTTAACCTTTCTGGACGAATGGATCCTTTACCACATCCCTTTTTCAGACTATGAGGTGTTGCGAAAGTTTAAACTCTGCCTGGACTACTGCCTCACGGTGGGGCTAAGTGAGCCTTTGAACGGTGATCATTCCAACACCTTTTGGAAGGTGCAGAAAATTGTAAAAGAGCTCGTGAGCAGTCCGATTCGAACTCTCCACACGCCCGAACCGGTGCCCGAACCGGACTGCCTCATCCCAGCCAGTAATTCCCTCAAGTTCTTCTTCTCGCACCAAAAGAAAGAAAAAGAAGACCTATCAGAGGATGAATGAAAGAATCAACGAATAGCCCGTACACAGAATAACCCCAAAGTTAAACCACAGAAAACACACAAATATTATTCTAATTATTATGATAGTTTCACAAAGTTTGTAAAGTAAGTCTTTTTTTTTTTTGTTTCTCTCTCTTTTATGTTGATGTTGAACAGAATAAAAGATATAGTAGTAATACTAATAAGAAGAAATCACCTAAAGATTCCAATTATATTTTTTACCCCTTCCTCATTGTGGTTAGAGTTTAGAAAAGTCCACTTCTTTTTATTTTTTTAAATGATTCCAGAAGGGCTGGGTGTCACGGACACTAAACACTACCTGGGCAGTATGTCTCATTCTTTGGAGCACCTCCCGCGTTGGTACCAAGTAGTGTCCCTTTGTGCCATCTTTTTGGTTCTCTATTTACGACACAATCCCCTGGTGGCCTACATTGTAGTTAACCTTCACACCTCTTTTGGTACTAGTAGTATTTGGCCTCCCCGTTATCAAAAGTTACTCGAAAGTATGACGTTTAACGAGCGGTTTGGGTTCACGGTGTATGGAGTGGCACTAGGGTCGCTCGCAGCGGCCACTTATGTATTTTTTTGTCAAGATCGTTACTTGGGGATTCAGCTGAGTCAAATTTTACCGAATAGAAAAGTTCACACCGCTCTTTTGGCCATTCTGCTGTGCATCTGTCAGGCCTTTTCGATTCGCTACATCATTTCTATCGCGCTGGACGAAAAACGCCCGGTACATCTTGCGTTGGTGGACTTTGACAAGTACAAGCAGAAACACCCCAAACTACCCGTAGAAAATGTACACTTCACCATCCAAGCAGAGCTGTTGAAGGAATTGACCCTTCGAATGCTTCGACAGCAAGTGCCAGTCTTTTTAATATCGACGGGTTATCGTATAGCCGTCGATTTAACTCAAGGACAACACTGCGCCCTTCGATGGTACACCGCCACGACGGCGAAAGTAGCCATTGGGGTAGAGACCCTTCGGCTGTACTTTGGGAATCGTCATGATGTGGTGTCGTACTCGACGATTCTGTGGTGTCTTTCCTTTCTAGGGGTAATTAACTACTTGTACGGCCCTTCTCGGCGCGCGGGGAGTGTAAAGACGCTTTCTGCGAGTAGCTCTCTTCGTGAACTCATCCGAGGCATGTTGACCAGCAGTCTGTTGTTCTTCCTAGGATCCACCATCGTTCTTACGGTAGTTGTGAGTGTACACGTGGTGGAACTCATTTCGGTGTGGCTGATTACCTCTCTCCTGATGGTTTGGACCCCCGCCGTGGTGGACAGCTGTTCCACCGAGTACATTTTCTTCCTCACTGTACTGTTTGGGTATTGTGGATACCATATGGAAGTGTGGGACAGTAAGTCGGCCACCATGTTGTTCGTGCTTCTGTTCAGTCTCATGTGGGTCAATTATTCCTTGGTGTATAATGTGGCGGTGAATCTCACCAAAAACCGCTATGTTGGGTTGGTCGTCGCGCTGTGGATAGCGGCGTCGATTCTATCGGCCTCAGAGGCTGAAAGAGAACTTTTGGACGGCATGGACCCCACCAGCGATGGTCGTCTAGCGCCTTTCATCTACGTCGTGACGAACCGCATTCACTACTTGGCACAGCTCTCCAGTGGTCAGACGTTACCCCCTCAGGCACTGCTGTCGCTGTGGGGGGACCCTTCCCACGTGACCTACTCCGGTGCCCTGAGCTCCATGCTCCTTCTCACAGTGGTGTTTACGGGAATTAATTTCTTTCTAGGGAGATTCCGTTCCCCCAAACAGAAAGAGGAGATGCAAATGTACAATATACCCTTACTCACGCCCAACATTCTGTTTCGGAAACTGATCCACACCTTTGTGTTGTCGGTGTTGGTGGGCTTTTCCTTTCTGCTAGGCTTTGTGTTTTTCAGGTACTACATATTTCCCCGTATTACAGTGTTCAAGACGCTTTTGATGGTACCCGATCTCTTCTTCAACGTCGCCTCCCTCGGCATCTTCTGTACCATATTAGGGACCCTCATGGATGTCCGGAAGACTCTCTACGATGGGTGTCTGAGAGTATTCTCGATGATGGAACCACCCGGGGAGAACGACAGTGAAGATGATGTGGTACAATCCCCGAAATAGAACACAACAATAACGATACTTATTAATATAAAGATAGATAAAAAGGGGGCGTAGGGTAGCGCTGTATTCTTGTTGTGATTGTTGTTATTTATACATCCATATATATTTACCTGCATAACTCGACGGCTTTGGTGATTCTTTCCACATTATAAAAAGAATGACCACCACGACAGCGGTCACTTATTTCCTCTTCCTCGTCACCCTATGGTATTTCATTTTAACTATTATTATAATTATTCAGAAAAGACGAAAAGGAAACATTCAAGCAAAAAAAAAAAAAGAGAACCATCATAGAAACACAACCTAATATTTTTTTTATTTTTTGGGTTCCTCCCATAGAATATGATTTAAGCGATGTCAGGCAGCGAAAAGGAAAATGATAGTGGGAAAATAGAGACACGGGTTAGTGAAAAATCAGTGGAGAAAGACCCAAATAGTGACGATAAAGTGAGGATGAAAAAAATCAAAGAATACTTTCACTCTCGAGAAATTTTGTCCCGTGAGAACTTCTCCATTGTGGTCGACGGTTTTCGATTTACTCGTCAACACCATCAACAACTTACCGAAAAAGGTTACCAGCCAAAAGTGATGTATCTACTTTCCCACTTTCATTCAGATCACTACACCGGATTAACCCCAAGCTGGGGTGCGGGAACTATCCTATGTAGTCCAGAGACTGTCGCTCTCTGTTGCAGTGAACTAGGTATGAGGCGGGAAGTGTTCTTCCCCGTGGAGCTGCTCCACGTCTACTACTTTTCCGAGGCAGACGGTAGTTTTATTGCCTCTTCCAGAAGAGAGGAGAAGGAGAACCTGGCGGACCATTTGTTACCTCCTCAGCAGTTTTCCATTCTACCCCTCCCTGCGAACCACTGCCCAGGGGCAGTCATGTTTGTATTGCAGTCCGCCTCGTTTGGCACCGTTTTACACACAGGGGATTTTAGGTATCATAATGTCGCCAGAAACGAGTTTGCACGGGCCTTGGAGACGGGGGAGAAGTTTTATCAAAAGCAATCGCTGGTGGGGACCCCATTACGCCCACCCTTCTTTGAGCAGTTTGTCAAGGACGCAATTCAACCGTTCCGAGACACCGTCGATCTTCTCTACTTGGACAACACCTTTTGTGACCAGCGGTTTTCGTTTCCGTACCAATGGGAAGTCAACACAAAAGTTATCCAAACGCTGATAGAGATGTTCCACCAGCAGGAAGTCGGAGCAGAGGGAACGGTCCATATTGCCGTTTTGATTGGCTCCTACACCATCGGAAAGGAAAGAGTCGCCTTTTCGTTGCAAGAAGCGTTCGAGCCGGATCGCACCCAAAACGACATTCCGTTCGTTCCTATTCAGGTCAGTGAGCAGAAATACAATATCATGCAGTCTATGGATTTCCATCCGGAGCGGTTTCAAAAAATAGCGCCATCCAATGGAACTTACGTTACACTCCCTTCTCTCGTCCCCGCCGACGACCCCCACTCTGTCCGACGACAACTGTTTAATGAAAACGAAGCAGCGGAGAGGGGGGAACCGACGACACGATATCAACTTTCCATCTTTATTGTACCAATGGCCGAGGTGACATACCCATCCCTTGTAAGAAATGTGGGCGTGCGAAAAGGAATTCCCGCGGAAAGTGAAACACCGAAAGTGGAAGAGAGTAGAAACTTTCTCTGTGACTTGCAGCAGAACCGATTTAGTGCGGTGTTGGCCATTGAACCTACCGGTTGGAGGAAAAAAATATACACCTCGCATGTCACACGAACGGTAACCCTGCTCTCTGTCCCTTATAGCGAACACTGCAGTTTTCCGGAGATGGTGTCCTTCGTGGAGGCCATTAATCCCAAAAACATTATCCCGACCGTGTCAAAGGAGACGTACTCGCAGTGTGAAAGTTACTTTGTGGAGAAGGCTCCCCGTTTGAACACTAAATTCGGCAACACACAACCGCTGAACCGATTTTTTGTGGTCAAAAAGATGAAGACAGAACCTCAGCGGTTATCCGAGGAAATTCCACCAGTTGCATCCACGCTTCTCCCACTGGATGGCCACCCCCAACGAGAATTACCGCTGATCAAAGAACAAACCAAAGACAGCCCCATCGACTCGAAACGAACGATTAAAAAGGCAACGCTAACGTCCTTCTTCAAGTCTTTCCATCCCAATAGGGAGGCCCACACAGTGGCTGAAAGTTCTGCTTGCATTCTAACGACTCACAAGTCTGAGAGTGCCTTTATAGTGGAGGACGACGACGCTGACGCGGAAGTTATCGTCATCAGTGATGATGAGGACGAACGCGTTTCACAGCGTACCTAACATGGATAACCTTTTTTTGTTTGTTTGTGAATCAAAGCAACGAATATTCAAATGTCATCTTATTTTACTTTTGAAATGCAATTATTTTCTGCCCCCCCTTCTTTCTCCCTCTCCGTCCTTATCCGGTATATTTCTTTAGCATTACATATCATTCATTCTTACCTCTATCTTTTTTCATGTCCAAAATTGTCATTTGTGGCGCGGCACGTACACCAGTTGGTGCTATTGCCGGTGGTCTTGCCCCCCTTCAGGCTCTTGACCTTGCCCAAGTCGCTGCCACGGAGGCCCTCAAGTCCGCCAAGTGCGATGTCTCCAAGGTGGACTACGTCACCTTTGGACACGGAATGCAGGATGTTCGCTTTATGAACTCGGCAAAGATGGTGGCCAACGCGATTGGCTGCCCCGTGACCACCCCCGGTACGACGGTCCAGGAGAACTGTGCCAGTGGTGGCGCTGCCATCCACGACGTCGCTCGCCGTTTACTTACGGGAGAGGTGGACGTCGCTATCGCTGGTGGTATGGAGAGCATGTCTAACGCTCCTCGCTTTCTCTTTGCCGGCCGCACATCGGGTCAGGTGTATGGCAACTTTGAGCTGGTCGATGGTATTCAGGGTGGATTGAAGGACGTCACTATCGTCTCCAAGGAGTTCCCCGACGGCACCCTCATGGGCGTCATCACCGACGTCCTTGCTGAAAAGTACGGCGTCTCCAGAGAGCTCCAGGATCAAATTGCGTACAACTCGCACAAGAACGCGTGGGACAGTTGGGAAAAGGGAATGTTCGACTATGTCACCCCTGTTGAGGTCAAACAAAGGAAAAAGTCCTACACCGTGTCCCGCGATGAGGGCCCAAAGAAGCTGGAGATGGACTTCTTCACCAAGCAGAAGCCCTTCTTCCGTAAGAATGGTACAGTCACCGTCGGGAACTCCAGTTCCACCAACGATGGTGCCGCCGCCCTTGTCATCTCCACCGAGGCCAAGGCCAAGGAGCTCGGACTCCCCATTCTCGCCGAGCTCAAGGCTTGGGCGAACATTGGTGTCCCCAAGGAACTCATGGGCGAGGGAGCGTTCAAGGTGATCCCTAAGCTCTTCCAGAAGGCTGATCTCAACGTCTCCAAGGTGGATTTCTTTGAAATGAACGAGGCCTTCGCCGCGGTGGTGGGTGCCGCCACCAAGGACTTCCCCGAGCTGGCCGACCTCAAGAAGGTCAACCAGTGGGGCAGTGGTATCTCCATCGGTCACCCGATCGGCTGCACTGGTGTCCGTCAGGTCGTGGATATGGTCCATCAGCTCCGTAAGCGAGACGGAAAGGTGGGCGTCACCACTCGTTGCGTTGGCGGAGGTATCGGCAACGGTGAGGTTATTGTCCGCTACGACTAAGGCTGAAGTGCACCCAATTAGTGACGGGAATTCCATTTTAAAGGTAAAAAAAAAAATTTAAGTTATAGGCAAAAAAAAAAAAACTTTTAAAAAAACGAATTTCAGAACACGACTTTATTATCTTTCCTTTTTATTTTTATTTTTCCCAAAATGAAATCGAACCTGTTCAAAGAGACAGTCAAATTAAAAGGAAACTACTTTTTTTGCTTTTTTTTTTTGTTCCTTTTCTACTTTTATTTCTTATCACTATTATGTGTTATTTTGTATTCGTTGATTTTCTCCCCCTTTCTATGAGGCTTGCTCTTAATATGATTCAAATGAAGTATATATATATGTATTGCTTTACCTGTTTCTCTTTTTTTTTTCTTTTGCTTTTTAACCTTTTCACTTCTTTACTGATGGATATTAAAGTATAGAGAAGTGATGTTGCACCGTCTTCGGCCTGTTGCCTTCCCGTCCCTCATGGGACCAATCGGCTTTATCAGTAGGCGAACAAAAGCATCCTTTATCCGCATCGCTAATCGGAAAAAGGTAGAAATGTTCCAAGGAAAGCGGTTTCAGGTCCCCACACGCCTCCGCACCGCCGCTCCTGATATTGCAGCAGAGTGGAACTACAAACGTAATGTAGGACACCTATACCCGGAAGTCATCGGCATTGGCTCCGTCGAGCCGGTTTGGTGGGTGTGCTCCCACTGTGGCGAGGAGTTTGAAATGAGCTGTGAAAAGCGAGTGGTCCGAGGCAAAGGCTGTCCACACTGTACTCAGTCGTCCCCACCCCTTCCTGACATGTTGGAAGGAGAAAAGAACAACGCCCTTCGTGCGAAGCGGCCCACTATGCTCAACATTCGAACCAAATACTAAACCTTCACTGCAACCATAATACCATAACATCTTGCTCACATCCCTGTTAACTATATTTCAACCAATCGAAAATTTCATATTTGCCGATAAACCTAATAATAGTGCAACTGGATTTTCACGTTGAACATGTGTATTCTTCTTCTTCTCTCTCTCTCTCCCGATGCGGATCGTTTTATAGTCAATTTGGAAGCCAACACGACAAGACGGGTAAACAAAAATGTACAAATATTTTGTAGAAAACATTGGACCCCCAAAGGAGGTGGAGTTACCAACACTACACCGTACTCTCCCAGCAAGCACAGCGATAAGAAATCCTTCCTCCTCCGAAACAAACTCGTCCTTTTTACTGCGTGTAGGGGACTTCCGCCTCCTACGGTTAGGGAGCTATAAGGGGACGGTGTTGGAGCCTTACATCCCCACTCAAACCGTCCTGTTGAATTTCCCTGCCTGTATCTCGGGCTACGGTTCCCGCGACGTACTCCTCCCCTCCGCCTCCACCAAACTTTCCGACTTTCTGAATATGATTGAGAATAAACTAAACGAACAACAAAAAAGAAAGGAAAAGGGGGGAACGGAAGTACAGACTGCGGCCTCTAGCTTTTCCTTTACTCTAGTCGATGGGGTTCTCTGCCGCCAGTCAGGGGCGGTGCTTCTGCTACTGCGGAGTAACACCGTTGAAGAATCGTTAAAAATTTTAGATATCGTGAACGATATTCATAACCAAACCAGAGACGTTTTGATGACACCCTTATACGTCAAGGCGTTCCCCTGTACCGCCGCCTTCGACGCTACTACGCTCCCATATAGTCAAGTGAACACCGCCATCCAGAAAGTCATTTCCTCCTATTATTACATCCCCACGTGTGTGATGTGCTGTGACCGACTGGAGGGCAGTGTGACGGGACGGGGGGTATCCGGGGACTCTTCACCACTGTGTATGTGCACCCAGCACAGTGAGGCCACCTGTATCTGTATTCAATACAGTACTTGCTGTATCTGTCAAACCCTTCACCAATACCACCGTGAAGAGGCGCTCCACAACCCATCTCACACGGCGAATGCGGTGAAGATTAAATGTATGGATTGTGGTGAAAGTAGCGATCCGTGGATCTGTTTGCTGTGCAACTATGTAGGGTGTAGTCGGTACCAGGCGATGCACGCCAAGGAGCATTACCAACACTGTCACCACTTCTTCTCTATTAATCTGCTCACCCAACAAATCTGGGACTACGACAGCGACGTCTTTGTCCACCGATTAGTACTCATCATTGACGCCACGACAGGAGATGCCACCCGTCTGCAGCTCCCAGAACACGACGTGCTGGAGGGGGTGGAAGGGGCAGAGGGCGGGAGTCCGCCCGAGATCCCCCCACTGGACCCTGTCGCCTCGTGTCACGCCGCCCCCCGGACGACATCGTTTACTGCGAGCGAAGTGGACAGTACCCCGCACAAACGAACGTTAAAAACATCGGCGATGTCGAGAGGGGAAAAGTTTGACAAAAAGTTTGTGAACGGAAAGAATGAAACCAGTCTGTACAACTCTCACGCTCAATACGCCTTGTTACTAAAGAGCGAACTAGACCACAAGCGACGGGAGTATGAAAATCTTCTTCACCAAAACGATATCAGTGGCTCCCCTACGGTGGAACTGCTTCAAGACGTCTATGCAGTGATGGACACGTTCCGTGAGTCGGGTACCAGCACAAATGGAAGCCCATTGGTATCCCCTTATTTGAGTCAACTACAGCAGGAGAGTATTTACGCGTCCTTTATTCAGGTACAATCCCTTTTACTAGAAGCCAACCAGACAGCGGCTGCCCTTCATCAGTTAGAGGACCAGGTCAGAGGGGGGGAACAGAAAGTACGGGACATTGTAAAAGAAAATGTCTGCACGGAAATGAAGCAGCTACAAGAAATTTCTGAGCTGAAGGACACATTGAAAGAGATTCAGTTAAATATTACCACCAACCACCGCTTGCAGCAAAGGATGGGAGACGACAGTGCTGCTCAAGTCATGGTAATGGGTAGTGGCAAAAAGAATAAGAAACGTTCATGATATTTTCATTCGTTTCTGCTTATTCTTATTTTATTTTATTTTACTTGCTGGTTGGCGTTTATTCGCTACGACTATTTTTTCTTTCTTTCAAGTAGCTGGTGTTTGCTTTTCATCCGCTCCATAACCGTTCGAACTGGTTCTTTCTATTGGTTATTATAAACCTTTTTTTTTTTTCCTTTTTTTTTTTCATCAGCTTTACTCTCACATTCTCTTTTTGTAATATCTATCCGAGGTGTTTCATAGAGAGGTTTAAGGTGGTGTGTCCAACTTGTTACAAAGAGGGCAACAATGGACCACATTCCCACGTTTCTATTACAAGATTCCCTTCTTGCCGCCCCATCGACGTCCCTCAAAGAAAGAGCTTACTTTGAAACAGTAGACTCTTTGTGGTTATTTCTAGACAGTATGAAAAAGACGCTAGAATCCGATTACGCCTCCCTTCATAGGCTGCGGCTGTATTTTTCCCAGTTTGACGCCTACATTTGGGACTTTATAGAGAACTACCACACTCAACCCCCCTTCGCGTCACAGCAATCGTTAGTCGTGAAGAGTATCGTCGATACCTGGTCCACTTTGCTGAAGCGAGCACTGGTCATGTCAGACTGGGGGAGTCTGTTGGACTTTTTAAAACCCGCAAAGAGAGCCATCCTGGCAGTTCGCTCCCTCCCCTCGAACAGTGCGGTGAAAAGGGGGGTTTTGGATAGCAGCTTAGGATTAGTGACGAATCTTACCAAAAAGGGACTGAAAGTAATCGGAGAGCGATCGGTTAGTCTGTCCGCTTATACGCCTCCACGGAAAACGTTTGTGGTGCTGGAAGAGTTGAGGTGTACGCTGCGGCAGCTCAAGTGTAGCGTGGAAGGGACTTCGGCGGAAATGAAATCAATAAAGCGGCTCGACGCTGAGGTGGAATTTAGTTCGCGCTTTTTGCTAGAGACGTTTGTAGAGAAACTGGTAGGGGAAGTCATTCTGTCCGACTACACGTGTGTGGAGTGGAAAAAAAAGAATACGCTCTACACGGTCTACCAGGTACACCCTTGTATCTGGACCTTTTGGACCTTTATTCACGTCACGGCGCGAAGTTTGGAGGCGAATGGGAGTGACGTAGATCCTCTTTATGCGTACACTAGCATTGTGGTGAGTAATGTCATAGCGGAGATGATTCGGCAAATGTCAGCTGGTCTGGTGAATATTGTCGCTGGGAATACAAACGACAGTAACTTTAGCGAAATGCCCGTAGAAAGAAGGATGCAGTTTGTCCGTGACGTGCTCTGCTTTACGATACTCTCACGTAGTCTTCGAAATATCACATTGACAAAACCACTAGAGCCAGACTCATGCTTGAGTTACTTACTACGCTTTACCGAACGGTTTTTGTTCGATGACATGATAAAGAGTAGTTTAAAGGCGGAAAAGGGAGTGAAGCCGATGGACGAGGAGTGGGAAACGGTGTGGAATGTAAGGCCGTTCACGTACAAAGAACTTGTGGAAGAAAAGATCTCCCAAATTCCCTTTAGCGCTGAATTTTCCCTCGCGAATTCACTGTCCTATGTCACTACTGCGGGGGAATCGGTGATGGGTCTTTTTCATCGTGTGGTGACCACTCTCAATACCTTTTAAACCGCTTTAACTTGTATTATTATTATTATTATTATTATTATTATTATTATTATTATTGGAACCATTCTCTCATTTTTTGTATTTATTTATTTTTTTTAATGTTTGGAAGGATGTGAAGTGGTCATATTGTTCGACACCTCTTCTCTACCTTTCACTTCCACCACCACTCATTACCTTTTCGTGCACAGCTCTCTGTCCCTCTCTCTCTCTCTCTCGCTCTTAGAGAAGTATAGAATCATGAAGAATTTTCCATTCGTTCGCGTTTACCACGCCACCCCACAGTTGTACCGAAGCACTCACTTGTACTTGAAAACTCTTTTACAACTAGAGCGACGTACGTGGGATAGTACGCTGGACATCTTCTACGTGAAGGAGGAGGAGATGACCAGGATTAACCAGCTTCACCGCCATCAATCAAAGTGCACGGATGTGCTGACGTTCACCGAATGCGTGAGAAATGGTTGCGAGATTGACGACCTCATCTTTGACCTCTCCCTACCGGAAGATAGGGCTGCCAAGCGGGAGGGAAACACCGATTTTGGATCTATTTATATATGTCTTCCCTACATTTACAAAAAAAGCTTCTACGAAAGTTGGAAAAACTTACCCTTTGCCGATTACCTTAAACTAGCCCTCATCCACTCCTATTTGCACAGCGTGGGGTACAACCACGAAACACCGGAAGAGATGACAGAAATGATTCTACTAGAGCAGTTCCTTACAAGGGCTATCACACGTCTTGAGAGTCGATTCCCTTCGGTGTTTTCCGGGATTGACGGCCTGGAGTACATTCATACCCTATCACCAAAAAACCGCTTCACATAAACTGTATACTCTTATTACACCAATATTCTTCCATACAAATACCCTTTTCATTCCACGTGTACTGTTTTGCCTTTATTTTTCAACTTTACATCTCCAATGGTGCAAACTGTTTCTCTCTCTCTCTCTCTCTCTCTCTCTCTCTCTCTCTCTCTCTCTCTCTCTCTCTCTCTCTCTTATATTTTATTATGATCATTAAGGATTACTGTCCTAACCTCCACAATAGTAGTAGAAACCATTTCCGCCTTTAAAATGGGAGACAGAAGTTTAACTGGCCTCAACACGATGCGGTTGACACGAAATGACAAGTCTCTCGCCTCTAAGCTCGTAAAGTACCCCAACCAGCTCCCCCTCTCCGCACACGTTGCCCCAACCTACAGTGGTTCTGAGGAGCCCATCAAAGTTCCCACTAGGATGGGAGACACAGCGGGTAAACTAGGCCAGTCTGGTAATGGGGGTATTCTGAAGAAAACGAACATGGGTTGTATTATTCAAGATAACTTGGAGTTCGCGGCTCAGCTCAATACAGCGACGCTTACCAGCTCGGAGGCAGAGCAGCTCAGCTACCCATATAGTGTACCCGCCTATGCGATGGATACGATTGCCAACACCACCCTCCACCGTCTGGCGGAGACCCGAGGTAGAATCACCTGGGCGGCGGTGCCCAACGTGAAACAAATCCTTCCCTCGGTCTATAATGGCCCTCCCAAAGCAAGTGGAAAGGACAAAAAGGGTTCCGAAGAAGGAGAGCCCTCTCCTTGTAAGTGGCCGAACGATCTTCGCTTCATTGGGGATTGGTGGATTTGTCTAGAGAAGCAGTCGTTGGACCAAATCGACCCCACACTGCCCCGTCACGAGCCGCTCTACGTCCCCTCTGGAAAGTGGAACTCCAAGGGCGAAGAAAATGAATTCTTGTTGGAGTTGATCAAACAGTTAATTTACGGTAGACGATACTTTTTAGAACTAATTCATATCGACAACTTTCCCCTCACAGCGGAACGGTTACACGTGTTTTTTTTTAACGGTTTGCTCGATATCCTGGAGCACAGCTTTCTTCCCTTTGAGCAGCAGTGCATCATCGCCAACCGACACTTGTACGGTTGGCAAACCGATGGAACGCAGGTGGGGGAGAATGTTTACGCCGCGTTGGACGACCGACGCGAGAAGGGTAAATTGTCGGAGGATTCCATTCTGCACTTGGCTACACTTTCCTTCTCCATTTGCCAAATCAACACCGCCGCGTTGTTCGTTCTACTCGTGGCCCTTTCCTCCCCCAAATCGGGCCATCTCATCACGACATTAGACGTTTCGTTTAACCAGTTAGACGGGAACTCTTTTTTTACCCTTAGTCAACTGATTCCGTTGACCCACATACGCCGCCTCAGTCTACGGGGTAACGCCCTCACCAACGAGAGTACGACGAGTTTTCGAGAATTCCTGTTGGAGTCCAGCGGAACCGCCGCCGACGAAGATAAAATAACGTTGATGGAGCTGGACCTTAGTTTTACCCAACTCAGCTATAAACAGATCTGTGTTTTGCTCGAGTGTCTTCCACAAGCAAAGAGTTTGCGTTACTTACTGTTAGATGGGCTGAATATCCCAGTCGAGAAAATCTCCGCCCTCCGTGAAGTCATCTCCTCCTCCAACCTCTTCTCCGTCTCGCTACAATCCATACCGGAGATCTCGGATAATAAAATATTAATGGATGAAATTGCGGAGATATGTGCCTCTAACCGCCTTCGTTGTCAGAAAGATGGAAAACACAAAGAGGAGGGTTTCTTTCAAGACTTTTTTGCCCAGTTGTCGGAAAAAGGACTCCGTGCCCCCCAGTATAGCGCGTTGCCAGATGGTTATTCGGCGTTTAAAAACAATGACCCCTCCCTGTGTCATTATCATTGAACAATTCTTTATTTATTTATTTTCTGAACTGCTTTGTATGTAAATAGTCTGGTCTAATAAACGCTTTTTATATAAGTACTTGTTTTATTAATCGTATGTGTGTTTCCCCTTGGATGATGGCACAGTAAAATTTCGTACTACTTCTCATGCTTTACCCCCCTTTTAAAAATTATTATCATTATTATTTCTCTGTGAAAGGACCCCTTTAACAAACAGAAAAAAAAAAACATTAGTGTAATGCTTCGGCGTAGTTTACTTCGGTTTTCCACCAATAAGGGTCCCTCCTCCAACGCTCAGCAGGACGTGTTGGAGATTAACTCGGCAATGTCACTGCTGAGAATGTGCTACCGTAGTATTGACATCAAGGTGAAATCCAGGCACGCCAGATCGTTTCTGAAGAAGCGTTTAATTTCACAGTGGGAGGAAAAGTCAAAGGAGACGGACCCGGAGAAACAGCGGCTTTATATGGACCTCGCGGGCTCTTTTCTACAGGCGTTGCATACCGAGAAGAACCCAAAGCCTGGTCAGACGCTCACTTTTCAGCTGTCCCGTCAAGTAGCCTACGAGGAAAAATTGAAGGAGAGGGAGGAGAAAACTGCCAAAGGGGTTCGTAGTCGTCGACGACTTCCCGAAGGAGCTAAAATCCAATAATGGGAATTACAGATAAACGGAGTAATAGTTGTTTTATTAAAAAAAAAAAACACCTTTTCATTTCTTGTTCCTTTATACTCCCAATGTTATATGTTTAAGTTCATCTAAACCTCATTAGATTTCCTTTCTACCTTTCTTTTCGTTTCCTTTTTTTTTTTCTGCTTCTCCGTTATTAAAGGTGTTTGTGGAATGGATGGCAAGGCTGTGAAAGGGTTTCTGGTCCATGAAATAAAGCGCAACATATACGGGAAAGAAGTCTGCACCCTACCCGCTCGTTGTGGGTCAACCAGTGGTTACCTCTGCGCTATTCAAGACGGACAAAGTTTCTATATTGCTCTCTACACTCTTACCGGGAATGGGGGTGAGGTGCATTTGTTCTTTTCTGCGGAAAATGTGACCTCGACGACTACGGCACCCTCTGACGCGGTAGAACCACTGAATGGACTGATGCTGATTCAGCGCCTTTCACTGCCCGTAATCGAGTCGGGGTGGAAGCAAAGGGCGGAACGGGGGGTGGTGGAGAAAATGTTGTTTTCTGGAAAGTCGATATTGAATTGTATCGACTACGGTGGGACTCTGTTTGTCCTGAAAACGGGTTTAATAACGGAGAATAGTGACTCAGAGTCCTATAGTGATCTAGAAAGGGATGGCGAAGACGACGACTCTAGCCAGGTAGACCGTTTGGATCATGTGCAGGACTTTGATGGATCCTACCACCCGTCCGTTCACACGGCTTACACCGCTGCCGTCGTCACCGGTGGAATTGTCCTTCTTTCTTACCAAGAGGGCGCCCCCGTAAAGCGGCACACCCACGCCGGTTCCTTCCGTTATGTCTCCTGCGAGGTGTGCCCCTCGGCAGATCGCTTATTCGTCGTAGGGAGCGGTTTAGACGGGTCAGTGAAAGTGTTTGGTTTGGAGGATACTCTATCGTGCGTCAAGGAAATTATGATGGGCCCTCAGTGCCACTTTTCTGGAATCACCTCCCTTGTGTTAAATACCGAGCTGCACTTTTCTCTCCTTCTCGGGGAGACCCCATTACCGGAGAAAGAAGAAGAAGCAGTCGTACTACGAGGAAGGGACGGAAGGCCATTGGTGGTGGAGGATAGCACCCCCGAGCCGCCCCTTCCCTCCCCTCTTCTCTCTCACATGGTAGCACGCCGTGTCACCGTGAACGAACCACCGACCACCTCACTAGGGTTAATGTCCTTGCAGATCACCTCTCAGGGGGGTGAGCCGGTTACCATAGAGACTCATATATTTCCCCTTTCCGACCCCTACCGGGATATCCTTCGGGAAACCCTCCAGGAAGGGGAAATAAGGCTCGGTACGAGTGGCGCGGGTTGGGGGGCTCAAGCGTGGGGGATACTGTTCACCTCTGCTGGCTGCGTCTTGCTGGGCCCTTTACGGAAAACAGATTGGTACTACGCCTTTCGCAGTCCGTTGGGGAACCGTAAAATAGTGGGCTGTCTACCACACGCTACCGGGACCAGGCTTCTCCTCCTTCACGGGGACTACCAGCGACACGACGAAGGGGCAGTGGTTGCCCTGATCACAGACCTAAAGATTTCCAGCGTTCCCCTTGCCAAAGTATGGGTACACCCAAAAAACGTGGAGAACAATAGTGAATGGGAGAGTTTAATTCGGAGAGTAGTGAGAGAAGAGGTGGATCGTGCACAAGAGAGTTTACGTCTTGAATTAAGGGAGATTCGTCATCAGCTAAGTCAGCTGCTGGATCAAAGAAAGGTCTGATTCCCTCTGCTTTTATCCTAACAAGTACATTTCTACTTGATAATATATAATTAAATATATACAAGAATGCATATACCTATGAAAGAGAAGGACCCAGTTGCTTCTCCACAATTTACTTCTTATCTCAAAATGTCTCTCTCTCTCTCTCTCTTTCCCTTTCCTTCTCTGATACTAGTCATTAAAGACCAATGGAGGTGAAAAAAATGGACGAGGCGGTGTGCGTAGTCTCCCGTATGCTTTCCTTACTCTCTCAATACCCCAGTTGTCGGTCCGTTCCTTCCGCCGTGTTGGAAGAGCTACAGACCCGCTGTAATAGCCTCCTTTCTTGTCTCTCTATTCTCCGTGGGATTGAACAAGATCATCACAAAAAGATTGAAATCGACTTTGTCAACGGTGACAGCTCCGAGGAGTCCCTTCTGCTCTCTGAAAAAATCGCCTCCGTCTACAATTTAGTGTCGATTGTCCTTAGTCAGGTGGCACACTACAACCACGACGCCGAGTCTTTCGCTATCTCGGAGGGAAGAGAGGAGGAGAGGGAGGAAGGGAAAGGGAAAGAAGAGGAAGATGGGGACGGGGACGATACAGGAGAGGAAACAGACGCCTCTTTACCGCCCAACAGGCTACATCAGACCTCTCGTGAAATTACACTTCAGAAGGTGTACGGGTGCGAAGAAGCCAAAAAGGCGCTCCTTCACACCCTCTACCTCCCCATCCGCTTCCCATTCCTATTTACCGCGCCCCGAAAGCCACTTCAGAAACTCCTTCTTTATGGGCCCCCTGGGACCGGAAAGACACTCCTCGCTCATGCGGCGGCCAACACACTTTCCTCCTCACTGGGCGCCCTTGCCGTGCCGGTGTTCACTGTTACCGCATCCCAATTACTCGACAAATACGTCGGGGAAAGTGAAAAGCAGATTCAACGCATTTTTAATGACGCCAAACAGTACGTGGGTAAGAATGCGAATAGTAAGTGTGTGTTATTCTTTGATGAAATAGACGCTCTCTGTGGGGCACGAGGCAGTGAAAAGGAAAGTGAGCTGTCGCGTCGGGTAAAAACGGAACTCCTCCTCGCGCTACAATCGGTTGAGCAGAAAGGAAACGCATCCATCATCATTATCGCGGCGACGAATCTGCCGTGGGAGATTGACACAGCCATTCGACGAAGGTTTGACCGTTTTGTTTACGTAGGACTTCCCGACCCCACTGCCCGTTTCCGAATGTTGTACGACACCTTATCCGGTACCGACCATAGAATTAGGGAGGAGGAGGTGAGGGAGTTCATTGAGCTGGATGCGGTGCAGCTGTGTTCGCCGTCCGACCTCACCAGTATCCTTCAGCACACACTGATGAAGCCCTACGAAACGTTTTTTTCACATGGCATCCTCGACAATGACGGTCTTTCCCACCGGCTTCCACTACGCGAGGCAGAGGAAGCGGACTGGATCGAGTATGAAGCGGAACAGGAACTTCCCTCCCTCCATAGTACCTACTCCAGCGAATCGTCGTCGCCGTCCTCGGGGGCGGAGTCCGTTTCGTATCGGATTCCCCATCAGTCCTACCACAGAGATCGCTATCGAAAGTGGTATGTGTTTTGCTCCCCCGCCGATGCGCGGTGCGTTGGTGACCGCAGTGTCATACGTCAAAGTCTCCACGCCTCCCACCAGCGAGACCTTTTGGAAGAGGAAACACTTTATATACTAGAGGACCAAATACTACTACCCCCCATTCTCTACTCTCACATGCTGGACGCCTTAAATCACTTTATTCCTACCATTACAAAGGAAGACATTGAACGGTACGAAAACTGGAGCCGTTTATAATTGCACCGCAACACGTGGAGCTAAACAGATTGATGTTGGTACTCTGTTATGTGGATTTGGTTTTACTATTGTTTTTTTTTTTCTCCTTATCTTTGTTTTTCCCCCCTCCTTTTTTCTTCTGCTACTCAACTAAACCCTTCACGGTGACGACGCTAAAAAACTGTTGTCCTGATACCTCTAGCCCTCTTACACGTGATCTCCCTCTTTCTGGAGTCATCTACATTCCACTACTTCCCTCGGTTCTCTTCTTCTTTTTTTTAGAGCACGTGAATTGTGTAACTATTCCCCTATATATTCATATATCATATATCATATATATCTTTTTTTTTTTTGAAAAAAAAAAAAAGAGAGTCATGACCATACGAATCGTCGTCCAGGCAATTGATCAGGCCTCCCTTCTAGTGGATAACGCAGTCAAGTACGTTCGCTGTGGTAGAGGGGTGGTAGTGTATGTTTCCTTCCTGCAAGAGCAAAATGAAAAGGGGGAAGATATAGCCATGGACGATGAACGAATTCAAAAGGCGGTTCAAACGTTAATCCAAACTAAAATATTTACGCACTTTTCCCCTGAAAAGATGCTCACCCGCGCCCAATCGTTAGAGGAGTCTCCAATGATGGATATCGTCATTGTCCCTCAGGCCAGTTTGGCGGGAAAGATTAAAAAAGGCAACACCGTCCAGTTCCACTCTCTTATCAAAGAGAAGGATGTCGCGGAGGCGCTGTACTACCGATTCGTTCAATGCTTTAGACAGGCCCGCGGTGTAAATGAACACAACATTGACATCAACGGTCTTCCCCTCGACTATGAATACGTCCCCACCGAGGACGACAATGGAGAAGAGGTGGTGATTGACATGACGGGGAAAAACGTAAACTACCCTTACTTGACTGGAAACATTCGGGATGGTTGGTTGAAGTATAATAATCGTGTTATTTGCGGCACGTTTGGGAACCGTCAGGCACTGCAAATAGAGTCCTCCGGACCTTTCACCCACACGTTCGACCTATAAGATGAGCGAAAATTGTATCCCCACACATTTCTAATTCATTTTATTACTATTATTAATATTATTATTATTACTATTGTGGAAGTGAAGTGCGTCAGGAGTCACAAATATCAAAATAATACATAAATAAATAATTTAATTGGAAAGAAGTGGGAACCAATCAAAAGAATCATTAATTTTTATAGTGTTACAGAAAGTTCACAATAGTCCCGAAGTAACCGTATCTCGCTTAACAGTAATATTTTTGGATTTTTATGACGATTCGGTAATTTTGCCGCTGTTATTGTTGTAGTTACTGCTGTTTTCATCTCCAATTCACGTACCCTATCTTTTTGTTTTCCTTTCTCTCTCACACACCCACACACGTGTTTTTTTTTAAAAAAAAAAAGAAGCCATCTTTAGGTTGCTAAAGGCAACACCCTAGTTCCTTACGTTAAACACACCCACACCCACACACCCCTCGGTACAGTTAGACCCCATGACATGGAGTCCCACACAACAGTGTTATAGGAACATTATGAAATCCCTCCGTGACGCTTACTTTCACGACCGGTCAAAACTCTTCTGGGCTAGACACCGTGTGTTGGTGGAGATGCACAAGTACGCCGGGTGCCAGAAGGAAGAGGACATCAAACTACTCGTGGGGATTGGGAATGAAATTGCCGTCTTTATTGCCCATTACATGAAAACGGATGTCGAGCGCATCGTAAAGTACAATGAAATGATGATTCAGCTTCCCGTAGACAAGGCCAAGAGGGTTAGAAACGAGTATATGCTCAGTGAAAAGCAGCATGAAAGTTGGTGCAAACAAAAGATCAAGCAGCTGCTAGAGCGACGACCGCCCCCACCGTATCCTTTTTGTTAACCCTTCCACAAATATATACTTAAATTAATGATTTTCAGTACCAACTCACTCACTGGATAGCTAAACCAACGGGATGCTTTATTTTTGACGGGAGTACATTTCCTACTTTAATCCTTTCTATGTTCTCCTTTTTCTTTTCTGCTCTCACCCCAATACTATATTATTAACAGTCCTCCCCCTTATCGACACACAAAAAAGAAAAAACTATCGGAAAATAAAAATGGCCACCTACAAACCCGACGAGCACAACCGCAACTGCATCACCGTGAATCACCCCGATGGTAGCTCCATCACTGTCTATGAACACGGTGCACATCTTTCTAGCTGGAGGGTGCCCAGGCCTGACGGCCTCAAAGAGGTGCTGTATCTCTCCCCCACTGCTGTCTACAAGGAACGTGTGGCACTCCGGGGTGGGGTACCGCTTATCTTCCCCCAATTCGGTAACCGCGGTCCCCTCTCCCCCTCCCACGGCTTCGCTCGGATCCGCCCTTGGAAGTTAGTGGGAGTGAACCCAGAGAATGGCCAGGCCACTTTTTCGCTTCGAGCCACGACGCAAGAGATCATGCCAGAGGGTATGGTGCTCACCGACACCGACAAGAATGCGGTTCAGCTGTACTACACCATTTATTTCGATAAGGACAACCTCAAGTTAGCCATGAAAGTGGTGAATACCAGCGAAGAGGCCACCATTGCCTTTAACTTTGCCTTCCACACCTACTTCAGGGTGGAGGACATCAACAAGACCGTCATTAACGGCCTCAACCTCACCTCCTACGTGGACAACTTAAAGATCAAATCCCCCGAAAGCACCCAGCTTAGCCCTCCCCAACCGGTGTGGAAGATCCACGGTGAATTCGACCGCATCTACCAACAACAACGGTGTTCCATCATTGTGCAGGAACCGTTGTCCGCTAAACGTAATGTGGTGAACATTGGAAGTACCTCCCTCAAGGACGTGGTGGTGTGGAACCCATGGGTGGAAAAGGCGAAGAAGCTCAGTGATATGCCAGACGAAGACTACTTACATTTCTTGTGTGTGGAACACGGTAACATTCTCAAAAAGGTAATCCTCCCTCCCCATAATAGTTGGGTCGGTGAACAGCAAATCCACCTTCTTGAGTGTACCCAACCCGACTCCAAGCTTTAACCACGAATACGACGTCTTCACTCCTTCTTCCCCTGTAAGAATTCCTTTCCTACTTGCGACTTTATACGAAAGCAAAAAAAAAAAAAAGAAACAAAAAAATGTTATTACGAAATCATATACCTTATCACGAACCATATAAACAGGAATTTTCGTTGGATTGTATTTGTCTATTCGTGCGTGTCAAAAGAACTCTTTTTTTCTTTGGTATCGCTTACGCAAAATCAAAATGAATGTAAAAAAAATAAAATTGAATTCAAGAGTGTCATGTACTCTTTATTTCACTGTACATAAAAAAAAATGAAAATGAATAACAAAACCACCACTCCTACTTCTCTTTCTCTCTCCTCTTTATTCACAGAAAAAGTATAGCCACCCCCTTTTCGAGATAGTGTGGAATAGAAACTATTTCAGCTTTTTTTACTTCTCGGTTTTTTTTTTCTTCTTTTTCTTCTTTTTTTTATTTTCTTTTTTTAAAAATTTAGATATTCTTTTTCTTTTCCTTTTATTTTACTTCTTTGAACAGTCCTGTTTTATAAATTTACACGGTTTTACTGATTATCATCTTTTATTATTATTTTTACGTGTACGCGTGAGTCTACGAGAGTTTTTTTTTTTTTCCTTGTTTATTTTTATTTATTTTCTTCTTTGATTTTTTGTGTTGTAAGTGTAAGTGTTCGTGAGTGTGTGACCTTTGGTTAGAGTGAAAACAAAGAGCAAGTAGAATCTTTTCTTTGGTTTCTTTTGGGAGTTAGAATTAACCGGATGAAGAAATCATTGCCTGGTTTTTCTTCAAAGGACACCTCCGACACCACATCAAATCACCCGCGACTAAATATACCCCTTCTCGTTGAAACTGTAGTGCAGGATCTCTACCGCAGCCAGCCGACCGAACCCCGCCAAGTACTGTACCGTCTCCACCAGCTCCTTCAAGAAAAAGAGCCCTGGTATTATCAAACCGTAACGGAAGAGTTCTTCGACGATGTAGAAAGACTCCGAAGAAAGCTTAGCGCAGGGTCCCCGGGGGAGTGGGACAACGCCTCAGAGAAGCTGTCGAGCTCCTCTAGTGCCTCCGAGTACACGGTGTACCACATGAACTTTGAAGGGAGTGGGAAGTTAAGGAGGAAAGCCGTGCTGACGAAACCAATATCGCCACTGTTCTTTGATGTTCCAATGATTAGTGGTCGCTGTTTTGAGCTCTACCCCTCTTCAAAGCAGCTAAACGTTAGCAGCGCCAATCGACTCTCTTTCTGTCTCATCATGGACGCTTACGAACGGTTTTACGGACGCAAAAACACGTCGGGGCATTATTCAGCAGAGTACATCAAGGCCATCCTACCCCACCTTCCCCTTCAAGCCCCTCTGTACCTTCAGAGTAAATCCTACCCATACGAAACGGCTCTCTTGTTCATGGAACTCTACGTTTGTGTGCGAGAAAAGTGTAACCCATGGAGGGCCTCTCCAGAGGAATGGGCGAGTCTGCAAATCATCGACGCGGTTCCGTTTCGAGGAAAGTTGTACCCGGTAGATTACACCCCGAAAGGGAAGTACAACCCACGAAGTCGGAAAAGTAGCGATTTCGACGCTTATCGGTTCGTGGCACTCGAGGACGCCCACGTCTACATTGAAGCGGCACGGTTAAAGCTATTTCACTTGGAGAAGGTGTGGGAACTGAAGAGGGAAAAATCTCTAAGGAGAGAGCAACCTAGCAGTAGTAACAATCAAAAGGAGGGAGTGGGGGGTGGGGACAGTATCACACAGGAGGAAATCGATTTCTGGGAGCACCTTCACCGTTTCGCCAAGCACCCCGAGTTAATACCGCCTCAGTCCCTCAGTTTCGTCCTGAACCTACCGTTTGGTAAGGTGTACTTGCTACCGAACGGTCAGTATTTATCGGTAGACAAGGTGAACATTACACACTTTGTGGAGCTCGCCAAACAGAAGAGGAGAGAAATCCATAAAGGGTTTACCCATCCACCCGACACGACAGAGGGGTCTTCCCCTACTGGGAAGAGCGAGGACAAAGAACCCGAATACCTTCCCGCGTTATCCTTTCGATGGAACTCCTTTGTGTTGGGAGAGGAGGACCTTGGTAGTTTTACGAAGGGGATGCGACTCGCTGAACTCTACCGCGAAATGAAAGACGCAAATACCGTCGACACCCTTTTAGGACCCCTCCTACAGGAATTTTCCTTGTACTTTTGTCTGTATTGTTTTCGCGGAACGTACGATCTTATCCCGTCAGGTCGGTGGATTAAGGTAACGAGCGCTAACGTGGAGGAATACCTTCAACGACACCAGTACGCCTATCAACAGATCGTCGCCGATAACGGCTTAGAAGACGACGACGAAGAAGAAGGGGGGGAAAGGGTAGAGGAGGAGGAGGAGTACTCTGTGTGGACGAATCCGATAGAGCCGGACGATAAGGATGCTGTGAAGGAGGCCACCACCACTACCATGACGACTAGAGCGGTCGGTGTACCTAATCCTGCCACGGACGACAGACGCATCTCCTCCAACACGGAGGAAGAGGGGGGCCCCAATGTACCCAATAATCCGTTAAATATTATCCCTACCGATCCTAGTACTAAACTAATGAGTCCGACGCTTCAAAAGAGTGATATTCCCTTTCTTCGTGAATTTGAAGAACACCTTGATGTACTCAATACCAACCGAAAAACGGCCAAGCGAAATGTAAATGACATTATCAACCGGTTAAACCTACAATGGGGGATTGCCGTTCCAGAGCATCAGACCACCCTTCCTCTTACCCCACCCTCTGGGGCGGAGGGCAGCAACACGGCAGATATTCGGGTCAACGCGGAAAACTTTGACGAGTACTACTACGAGGCAAAAAAAAAGATTGGAGAAGTGATTCTTAGTATTAAGGTGTACGGACAGTTTCCTAGGCCAGGGGAAAGCCGTAAGAACTCAGAGAGTCAAAATGAAGTCAATAGGCAGTAGAAGGTAGAAAAAAAAAATTATTCGAATTACGAATACTAACAAAAGAGAGATGTATAGAGTTATGATCTGCTTGTTCAAGATCAACGTCCATTCTTCTACTCGCCTTTCTCAGTAGAGAAATTTTCGCATAGATTTGACTTCTCTATGGTGACATTATATTTTAACTTTTCATGGTGCTAAGGAAAAAAAAAAACAAGTATTGATTGATTCAAAAACTCTTAACTTTGGATATATTTTTTTATTACTTCCACTACATTATTATTATTATGCTATTATATCATTACCCCTTTCACAATCAATATCTTAAAAATATCATATTAACATCTTTCCCCCGTTTTTTTTTTTTCTTCCTATGTATTATGAAATATGCTGTCATAATTTTCAGAATCGCAAAAAGAAATGAACAAGGAGAAAATTTTTCCTTGAACGTTTAATAATAAATAATTTTCCTTTTCGTGCATCATCGTGCTTTTTTCCTATTTATTACTGTTATTTTTATTTTTGAGTATATATATATATATATATATATATCACACTATAGCTGAAATGTTGACCACTAATAATAGTACTAATAAGGAAAGAGCTTATTTGGTTGTTGTTTTTTCTTAACTACCTTCTTATTTACTGATATATGAAAAGATGAACTCTTGACTACTATATTGCTATCACGATTATTATTATTATTAATTTTGGATATGTATTCAGTTTTACATGATTGTAATGTAAGTCTTGTTAGTTAAAGACATTCCCTCGTTGAAATGTTTATGTATATTCATAATCTTTATCTAGCATTACTGACTGGCACTTTGGACCCTTTTCACTATTGGATGTATTATTTTATTTTTATTGTATTTTTGTTATTAATTATTTATTATATTATTATTACTATTTAGTGTACCACTCGTTATAATTCAGATGTACTAGGTCTAGTAATCCACACTGATGTGTTTGCTGTTCTGCACCCCACCACTCTGGAGTGTTTAATCCCTTCACTTCTGCGTTTTCTTTTTTTTTTTTCTCCTGTGTTGTTAGAAACTTCTACTTATATATAATTATTATCACGTTTTATTTAGTTCACCGATGCATTTTTCGTGGGTAGGTCCGTTCTGTATTCTTTCCTCCATCAGTTACGTCTATTATCGTAACCACAGTGGTGGAGCGCCTTCCGCGGAGGACGAGAATCGCACGTTTTTTCTCTCCACCAAAATGTGTGTCTGTGCGTGGTTTCTCGTCTACCTTAGTGGTGTGCTTCCAAAGACGAAACTGTTCCCTCCCGCCTTTTACGACGGAAATATTTTTAAGCTCCTTTACCGCTATGTGTATTGCAGCGAGGGGGTCGGGTATCGCTACGTGAGGCCGCTCCTGCATCAGCATAATCCTTTCCTCCACTCAGACTACCGTCCGGGGGTGCGAGTGCTCTACCACCACTCCTCTCCACGGGAAAGTGCCTACCGCTATAAACAAGGACCTTTATGGGCTGCTAAGATGGAACAGGGGCAGAAGCGCTCGGCGGCCCAACACGCCAGTGCGTCCCAGCAATATAGAGAGAATCAAACGGAGGCCAACAGGGCCAAGCCCTTCGCCACGTACCGCGGGGACGACTACGTCGACCTCCTGTCTCTCCCTCAACGAAAGGAAGGTGAAAAGGGAAATGGGCTTATCGTGGTGCCGGTCCCCATGTACAACGATAATTACGCCTACCTCTTGCTCCACCTAGACACCCATAAAGTCGTAGCCGTCGACCCCGCCGACCCGGAGCCGGTGTTGCAGATGGTGGAGCGAGTTCAGCAGTGGGCCGGTCATAAGGTGGAACTCACCGAAATACTCCTCACTCACAAACACTGGGATCATGTGGGAGGAATAAAAGCGTTCACCTATCTCAAAGGTCTGCAGGCCGGCGCCTCCCCCACCCCTGAGGAGGGGCACGCACTGCTGGAAAAGTACAAGTCGCTTGTTTCCCCTGACCTAAAAGTCATCGGATCCGATTATGAAGCCACCATGGGGGTGGATACTCCAATCCCGCGAGATGCGTATCAGCTGTCTTTTGATCCTTCCGCGATGACGGCTCTACGGAAAGACAACTATCTTACTATAGGTGGGGGAAAGATGGGGGTCAGTGTATTCCACCTCCCCGGCCACACCAGAGGTCACGTGTGTTATCTAGTGGGGGATATGGAGTCTGGGCCGGCGGACAGTGACCCCAGCAACCGCTACTGTGCGCTGTTCACTGGAGATGTGCTCTTTAGCGGTGGGATAGGGGGACTGTTTGAATTACGCAGTGTAAAGGAACTGTTGCATAGCCAAGACGCCTTTCTTGGTGTTTCCCCCAAGGCGGAGAACACAGACGGAAAGGAATGTACGGGCTGTGTTGGAATCAGTTATCCATCCTTCTGGAAAGATGAAAACGGCGAGTGTGAGAAGGTCAAGGACGAAAATATTTTCCTCTATGTCGGTCACGAATACACTGAAAACATAATGTCTCAAATACTAGAAATTATGACGCGGCATTGTGTGGGTCTCTCACAGAATCCGTCGGTGGAGGTATCGAGTAGCGTGAAGGAGGGCCTCACCCTGTACAAGAACTATTTGGAGAGTGCATTGGATGAAGTCAAATTACTCCGCAGGTGCACCGACGGACTGCAGCACGTACACGAGAAGGGGGCTCATACGCTTACCAAACTCCCCAACTGTACGGTTCCCTCTACGCTCTATCTAGAAAAACGAATCAACCCACTGTTGACACTGAACCGCACTGTGTTGGAACTTTTACTGGAGTCCGAAAAGGAATGTGAGAAGGAGGGGGAGCATTTTGCCAAGACAGAAATTGACTCTGCCATTTACTCTTCCCCCCACCGTTCTGTTCCCCCAGGAACACTCTAAAATAAATAATTAAATAAGAATGCCTCTGTGTATATGAAAAGATACATCACAGGACTTACTCGTTGCTCTAATTCCCATTTTAAAGCTTATTGTGAACCTCCTTTTTTTTTCTTTTTTTCCAATAATATGTTTAGTGCTCAACATTCTTATTTAAAATTTAACTACTGTTTTCCTCTTCCTCTTTTTTTTTTTTTGCATTTCTTTTTTTCCAAAAAAACACTTTTATGGGGTGCTCCTTTTCATTGTAGTGAACATTTGCAGTCGAAAAACAAGTGAAAGAACAGTACTTTTGCAAAACATACCAATATATATCTTTATCTATAATTTATAAACAGTTTACAGAAGCTAGAGACATCATGAGCCAAAACTTCATTCCAATCAACAAAAACGTGCAAGTGGCGTACGGGGACGCGAAAAGTCAAGACGAGGTGGAGATACTTCCGATTGGGAGCGGTGGAGAGGTGGGTCGCAGCTGTGTTGTGGTCAAGTACAAGGGCAAAACAATCATGTTCGACTGTGGGAACCACCCAGCTAAAACGGGACTGGACAGTCTTCCCTTTTTTGACTCCATCAAAGCAGAGGAGGTGGACTTGGTCCTTGTTACTCACTTTCATCTAGACCACTGTGGCGCCCTTCCCTTCTTTGTCAATCAAACCAATTTTAACCAAAAGATGAGAAAGGACGGGTCAAAGGGTAGAATCTTTATGACCAGCGCTACCAAAGCGTTTTACCGAATGGTCATGAAGGACTTTCTACGGGTTGGGGCCGGGGCGGAAGATTTGGTCAATAATGAATGGCTCCAGTCCACGTTGGAGGAGGTGGAAACGATAGAGTACCACGAGGAAAAGATGATCAATAATATTCGATTCCAAGCCTTTAACGCGGGTCATGTTTTGGGGGCCGCCATGTTTCTTATAGAAATCAACAATGTCCGCATACTCTATACGGGGGACTTTTCCCGAGTCCCTGATCGCCACTTGTTGGGGGCCGAAATACCCTACACCTCGCCCGACATTCTCATCGTGGAGAGCACCAACGGTATCCGTGAGCTCGAGTCACGAGAGGAACGGGAGGATAACTTCACCAGAAAAGTGCACGAGGTCGTCGGGAGGGGCGGTAAGTGCCTCGTTCCGGTGTTCGCACTCGGCAGAGCACAGGAGCTGTTGTTGTTGTTAGAGGAATACTGGGAGGAGCACAAGGAACTTCAGAATATTCCCATCTACTACGCCAGCTCTCTGGCTCACGCCTGTATGAAACTGTACAAGACCTTTGTGAATGCGATGAACGAGCGGGTGAAGGCACAGCACGCTCATCATAAGAATCCGTTTGAATTCAAGTTTGTGCATTCTTTACTGGACTTACAGAGCGACAATGCCAACACACACGAATTTCTCCACAACAATGGTCCCTGTGTGGTGCTCGCCTCTCCCGGTATGCTGCAGTCTGGTCTCTCCTTGCAGCTGTTTGAGCGGTGGTGCGGGGGCAAAAACAACGGCATCATCATGGCCGGTTACTGTGTGGATGGTACCCTGGCCAAGGATGTGTTGGAAAAGCCGAAGCAGGTCTACACCCCCGACAAGACCAAACTGTTGGATCTACGGATGGGAACGATTGAAGCCATTTCCTTCTCCGCCCACTCCGACGGAAGACAAACGAGAGACTTCATTGCCGCACTGCCCAAGGTGAAGCACATTGTGTTAGTTCACGGGAATCCCAAGGCCATGGAGCAGCTACGAAACAAACTAGGCCAAGATTTCGCGGACCGAAAGGCAACAGTGTACACCACAAAGAACGAGGAAGCGATCCGGATTCCGTTTGACGTGCAGAGAACGGCTAAAATAATGGGAAAACTAACCATGATGGGAGAGATGGAGGCGGATGCCGCAGCAGGCGACACCACCACTGCGTCACGCCCCGGGGTACGACCTGGGGACTTTGTCAGCGGTGTGCTCCTTTCCGGTAACACCAATCAGTCCATCCTCCTCCACCCCGACGACGTCCCCTCCTTTACCAACCTCAACATTACTACGGTACAACAGGCCATGCTGCTCCCTCTGCCACGGTACAAATCCGTCCAACAGGTTCTCGAAACCCTACAAAGCTATTTCGAGCAGAGCTCCATGTTTCAGGATATCCTTCCCAAGGTGAACGAAAAGGTGGAAGCAGAGTCGGATGTGGTCAAGATATTGGTGTCGCATGGCTTAATGGTGGAAGTGAAGAACAACGTGCTCCACCAGACCAGTCGTCTTTCCGAGGTCCCGACGGTTCTTTCTATTGTGTGGAATACCTCCCACTACAATGACTTGTTGGCCGACGTCACCTGTATCGCGCTCTCTAAATTAGCGGTGGACTCCTCGGACCAAAACGTCAGCAAAGAAGTGCTTCTCCCAGTCGATATCTCCGGTCAAGACAAGCTGTTCCGTATCAAGTGCTTTCATCACATGCTTTCTCAATTTTACAACGGTATTGTGACCAACTTGGTGACCGGTCGGTGTTCCATCCCCCTCTCTGACGGTCAAACCGCCCTAATCCAAGACTGTATTGAACTAGACCTTGAGATTCGAGGAACAGATGGTAATGTGAAGGAGGAGGCCAATTACGACTCCAAAGAGGTACAACGACTGAAAACTATTCTCAAACGGGTGTATCTCACCTTATTTCCCATTCCAGTAGATAACGGCTGGTGTGACTGTGGTATGATCCACGGGGAAACGGTGGCGGAGTAAGGGTAGGCGAAATCGTTTAACCCTGCCACAATAATCTGTTATAAACGTTTTTTTGTATTTTGTTTGTACTTTTTTTTTTATTATTATGTTGGACATTACTTACCCGACAGGAAAATATATATACCTGAAATTTATTTTCATTTTATCTTCGATTTTTTTTTTGTTGTTGTTGTTGAACGAAAGTGACGTCCATAATTACAGTCAACACCGTTGCTTAGGACGACGGATCGCATAAATAAATGTCTAGTAGTAATGTTTTTCGGCGGGAGGTATCGGGCAATAGCAGTCTGAGTGGTATCCCGAGGCGGCCCCCCACCCCCCAGCGCCGCCACACACTAGGAGACTCTAATCAAACGCCTCCTCCGCTTCCCCCACGAACACGGGCGACGCCACGGATGCGGCACAGCGATAGTGATAGTGACGACGATAACCGGATGGCCCGTCGCACTAGGGTCACACCGAGCGACCGGCCGCCCATGGCCCCTCCAGAACACCGCGAGCCCACCACCACTATAGTAAAACCGATGCCGTTTGGCCGAACCAACAGTCAACCGGTGTACGCCAGCTATCATGAAGAAAAAATCAGCGTAAACAGTAGCACCAGTAGTACTTCGATGGGCTACAAAAGCACCGCCGTACGCACACTCATGCAGGAATACAAGGCGTCTGCTGGGGAGGCCCCACCGCCAGAGGTGCAGGCGACGCAGACCTACCGCAGGACCAACTCTGGTACAGGCGTTGGACTCCGGGAGGAAGAGCCCCAAGTGGTGATTACCAAGCAACGGGTACACTCCCCTCGTCTCCGGTCTCAAATAGAGAGTCACCCGCAACGAACCACCACCATGAAGAGTAACGACAGTTTCCGACCTCCCACTGCCAGTGCCCCTCCCCGCCCCCCTCTCGCCCCTTCCAAACCTATAGACGGTGGTGGTAGTGGCTTCAGCCCACGACCCGAGTTGCCAAAAAGCACCCCGGAGGAACCGGCGAGGAGATCTCCTGTTCGGGGGCGACAGCAAAGTGCATCCGCACAGCCACGTCGAAAGGCCCCGCAGTCGTCTCGTCGACCACCCACGCAGTCCGTTCAAACCGCCCGGGCCAGAGCACAACAGCGACGAAGGGCGTCGAGCAGCTCCCCCGGTCGCCGTGCCCACTCTGCCTCCCCGCAAAGAGGAGAGGCGAACTACTTTCCAGGCGCGAAGCGTATCGGGGACGACGACCACGTCTCCAACTCGACCAAGTTTTTACTCATAGCGGGTACCTCCGTCGCCCTCATCTCCGCCTTCTTTGTTCTCCGCGCTCTCTACAGTCGTGGTAGTAATAGTCATAGTCTTAGTGCCTCCCCTCCCGTGAAGGCAGGAAGTGGGGGAAGGGCCCCCAAAGGTGTGATACCAAAGGTGGGAGCCGCGGCACCCAAGGTCCTCTCCAGTAGCGCTTCGAAAGGAGCGGTGCACGTCGAACACTTTAAGAGGACGGCCGACATCCGAGATACCATCATCAATAACATGAAAGGCATTCCTACTCTGGATGCGGAATAAGAGCTTACAGATTGGATATCTATTAACTCATTGTAATTTTTCAAAGCACACCTCAATCAAAAATAATAAATGAAAGGAAAAGAAAAAGAAAAAAGTGAGAAATCAGAAAAAAGAAAGTAAATCACAGAAACAAACAAAAAGAAAAATACACATATATTTATATATATATATATATAATTATAAAAAAATAAAGCTGAAAGCGAGAACAACATGCAAGGTGTCGGGCATTAAATGAAGAAATCGCACATCTCGAAAAAAATGTATGAATCGTTTTAGAGATTTTTTTCTATAAAATTCTTATTATCTTTTACTTTCTATTACTTCTTTTTTCTGTTTTTTTTTTTGTTGTTTTTGTTTGTTTGTTACTGTTTACTTTGTAATAATCTTCTACATTTTCTCCCTATACTGTTTTATTATTATTATTATCATCATTCATCATTATTACTCTCTAAACCAATGCTACTTACGCCCGTTGTAAATAATAAAAAGAACCAATACATTTTAGTGTAATTTCAACGCACCCACACGGTATGGCCAAGAAGGAGGAAAAGGTAAAGGTGGAGGAGTCTGGGGAGGAGAATCCTACCCAGACACAGGAGTGGTGGGAAAGCGATCTACAGATTGCCTCTAAAGGAGAAAAGCAATGGGACACCCTTGTACACAATGGGGTCATGTTCCCTCCCGACTACGTCCCACACGGCATCCCTATTCGTTACAAGGGCGAGATATTCAAAATGACCCCAGACGAGGAGGAAGTGGCCACCATGTTTGCCGTCATGCGGGAAACCGATTTCTACCGTGATCCAGTCTTTCGGGACAACTTTTTCTTCAGTTGGCGAGAAATATTAGACAAGCGACTCGAACGAGGCGAGACGCACCCTATTAAGGACCTCTCCCTCTGTGATTTCTCCGCCATTTACGAATGGCACCTGGCGGAGCGACAGAAGAAACTAAACATGTCCAAAGAGGAAAAGAGAAAAATTAAGGAAGAAAACCAAAAGCTGGCGGCGCCCTATCAGACGTGTCTGTGGGACGGCCGTGAGGAGCCGGTGGGCTCCTACCGCGTGGAACCCCCGGGGCTTTTCCGTGGTCGAGGGAACCACCCCCTCTTTGGTCGCCTAAAGAAGCGTATTTATGCGGAGGACATCACCATCAACATAGGGCGAGACGCCCCAATTCCTGTCCCGTCGATCGGGGGTAAGTGGAAGGAGGTTCGTCACGACAATCGTGTGACGTGGCTCGCGATGTGGCGGGATACGATTCTGGACAGTTACAAGTACGTCATGTTGGCCTCGTCCTCCTCTATTAAAGGAAAGAGTGATATGATGAAGTTTGAGAAGGCGCGCAAGCTAAAGGATGTGATAGATAATATTCGAGACTCTTACAAGAGAGATTTTCTCTCTGAAGACACCCATGTCGCTCAACGTGCGGTCGCCATGTACTTTATTGACCGTTTAGCCCTTCGTGTGGGAAATGAAAAAAGTGAGGATGAGGCCGACACCGTTGGTTGCTGCTCTCTGCGTGTAGAACACTTGACCCTCCTACCCGACAACAAGGTTGGTTTTGACTTTCTGGGTAAGGATTCGATTCGCTATCAGAATGAGGTGGAGGTGCTCCCCGAGGTACACGCGGCTTTGGCGCGGTTCATGAGAGGAAAGGCACCCGAGGCGGATGTATTCGATCAGCTGACGCCTCAGCAACTCAACGATCACCTTAAATTCTTTATGGAGTGTTTCGTACCTACAATGCCTCCATCACGTTGGATAAGTGGTTCAAGGAGAAGCCAGTGGACGAGAAAATGACGTTGGCGGACAAGATGGCCTACTTCAACGAAGCCAACACTCAAGTTGCCATCCTCTGTAACCATCAGAAGTCGGTCTCCAAAAACTACAAGACGCAAATGTTCCAACTTTCGGAGAAGTCCAAATACACCAATGCCATCATCAATGACCTAGAGCACGCCAAGGCCTCCCTTAAAAAGGGCCAATCGCTGGAGGAAGTGGCCAAGGAGTTCTTCAAGTCTCAGGATAAGCGACAGCTGGACTGGCTGGAGGAGTACGGCACGGAGGAGCAACGGAAGGAGTACGAGGAGATCATGAAGAAGCGCTCCGCCCCAACTAAGCGGTCCTCCAGTTCTGGAAAATCGGGTACCAAAAAGTCCAAGACGACAAAGGCAAAGAGTAAAAAGTCCACCTCAAAGAAAACCACCGTCAAGAAGGAAAAGGAAGACAGCGACGACGAACCTCTCGTGCCCATCAAGGCGGCCGCGAAGGGAACCAAGAAAGCCGCCGCTAAACCCAAGAATAAAAAGGCAGCTCCTAAAAAGAAGAGTGCTTCCGCGAAACGCTCTCGTAGCAGTAAAGGAGACTCTGCGACGAAAAAGAAAAAAGTGGAGAGCTCCGATGAGGATGTTCCTCTGGGTAGCCTTTAAGTAGAGATCTGTCACCGTGTTGAGCCATACTTTTAAAAGTAAAGATGTGACACACGCAACTAGAATTAAATTAAACTCACGTAAACCACGAACATTCTCTCCTTTTTGTAAAAGTGATTAACATGTACTACAGTATAAGGTGAATAGCTCCCCCCCAATCATGGGGGGTTACATAGTTGAAAACAAAATGTTTAAGAACAGCAGACGGTTCACCTGAATTCCATATCAACCCCCTTTCTCTTTTCTCCCTCTCTCTCTCTCTCTCGTAGATCCTGTGTGGATGAACCTTTCAGAGTATCTCCGATACAACCCAACTTGTATCCATGACTCCCTTCATCACCTTACATGTTCATCCCAAAATGTCATCACAATAGATATAGACCCCACCGTTCTCCAGACCATAGTGTTGGAGCATAGAAATTATAGAAATCACGAGGCGCGAAAACCACGGGTTCCACCAGAGTTGGCCGTGATGGTAGAAAGGCAGTTGGACTCTGCCGCCGCCAACAAAAATACAGAGTGTCAAGGCCTTAACCTTATAACCGCGTTGAGCATCACCACACTTTACCTTTCTTATAACAAGATTGACTCCATTCTTGGTATTGTACAGTTCAGGAATGTGATGCGGCTCTCCTTAATTGGAAACCACATTAGAAAAATTGAAGACTGTGAACCACTGTCTCAGCTGCTGCACCTGCGGTACCTTTCGTTAGATCACAATCCGGTATGTCGGGTGCTACACTACCGCAGCCATCTGCTGCGAATCACCTCATGGCCGGAACCCCTTTCCGTGCAGAACTGTCGTTTGCACAAACTAGACGGTGTGCTAGTCCGCCCAGAGGAAATACAGCAAGGTATTAAAATCATAGCTGGGGAAATAGCATTTCTACCGGGGGTATTTGAAAGAGTGGAGCGACTCCGTTTTGTGCGAGATTTAGAACGACGGATGGCGATACGGAGCGAGTTAGAAGCTTGCGGTGTACTGACCGCTGTTGGTTCCAAGCGGAAAAAAGAAACCGTTCTTCAGTTGGTCACCCTTTGCTGTCCTTCATTCTTCCAGTCCAGAGATGTGCTTTCGGGTGCCCATCAATGCAGGCTGTTCATTGGGAAATATCTAAAGTGGGTATCGAACAAAAAAAACAGGACCTCCCCTACGGATCAAAGCTTTGAGGAAGTCTTACTCAGTGAAATATCGGGAGAGTCTGACTGTCTCGATTTACTAGATGAAGTATCTGACATACTTGGGGACCACGGTAGGAGAAATACCTCGCCTCTAATGAAGTCCACCGTCACCATCACCGATGTAGAAGCCTCTTCGTCCCTGTACGATATGGGGGGAGAAAAGGGCCGATTGCTGTTAGCTCAACTAGACATTGGTGCCTGTCTTTCCCTCCTGAAAATTTGCAAATCACGAGGTGAGACGCTAAACAGCGAAAAGGTAGACCTCATCTTTGAACACTTCACATCCGCTTCCAGGGAGTACTGTCCCGTTTCCTCTCTAGACATTGCGGTACAAGGGGGACGGGGCGATACTGAATGGTGTCCTAATACCCAAGAAGAGGACATGCCTGGTGGGGACAATACTCCCCTCTTGGAAAAGCCGCCTCTTGCTCCCAAGGTCGACACGACCCCTCCCCGCGTAGACTCGACGGAAAGGGAAATTATTGTCGAGGTTGATCTGTTCAGTGAGGAGGAGAATACTTCCCTTTCTCAAGTTTCACCGATGAGCTCTAGTAGGCCGTCGCCACGGGGAGTGGGCCCGGAGGAAAGGGGTGTCCTGGACTGCGACGACGACGTCACACCAAGTGAAATAGGTTCCATCGAGGAAGCGGACACAAGCATAAACGAAAACGCTGGGAAAGAACAACAGGCGGTACTGCATTACCACCGTCACCTCGGAAACAGGGTGTTGTCTGTATGGAAGAAAAGGCTTACTCAAATGGCGGACTGGACGATGGCTAATTGGTGGTCACAGACTAAATTGTTCCGTCGACAGGACGGGGAGTCTTTTGGCAGACGGCCCCAGTGGTCGGTTACCCTTTCTGGGGCACTAGATCGTCTTCCGCGTAACGAAAGAAAACGCTACTTTTTCGATAGCTGGGTTCAACGAACGGAAGAGGTGCGACACCTCAGGGAGTTCCAGCTGAGTCGGTATTTCAAGTGCTGGAGGAAGCGAACAGAGGAACAGTGGGCGACACGACAGCTGTACACCAGTTCCGTCAGCTCTTCCCTCTCTGACACGTTCACTATATGGAAAGAAAAGACTAAATCGGCTCTTTTTAAGCGGAAATATATTCAAAATGAACAAGAAGACAAACCACAAAGGGAGAGGCAGTCTAAAGCTGCCACCTCGGTGAGCCGTCCAGAGCGCGTCTCTGACCATAGACACTCTCCAGAAACGATGCTAGACTACCACCTCAGAGGGGCGGAATCGGTTCCCTGCAAGGTGTGGTCCCCTATTTCACCCGCAAAAGAGGGCTCCACCAATCGATCTCAGTCACCTCTTTCTTTACTCAACGTCCTTCATGGGATGACGGGGAAAGCAGAGAGTCGTGCGAGGGAGGACCGGTCGGCAGGACCCCCGCGCCCAATGAACTCGTCCCCCTCTGTAACGGATCACAGTGCCCGTCGTACGGGTAAGACCACCGGGGCGATTATATTTTCCCCGTCTGGTAGTACCAAACTCAATAGAAGCGATACGAATACAACCGCAGGCACACCCGGCGAAGCTTCCAACCAAAAAGTACACTCATCCGTCTCTACACAATGTACCCCAATACAGATCAATAAACCCTCGGTGAACCCCAACGCCTATCCAGACATAACGGTGGAACAGTTGGTCGAAAGGGCCAAGCAATTAGAGTGGGAGAAACTTCAACTGGTGGAAAGCTATCTGGGCGCTGTCATCGTAGAAGACAAGGAGTACAACAAGAGTGGAAACTGTATCAACCCTCCCAACACCTCCAACGGTAAATCCACTGAAGAAACGGGCGAGGAAAATTCCGTCAGCCTCCAAGACCGAACGGAAGAAGAGATATTCCAAGACGAACGCACTCAGTTGCTTGAGGAGATCAGCAAGCTAAAGTGCTCTCCCTGAAAGGGAAGCACTTCCCCCCCTTATATGTCCAACATTCAGGCGCAGAGGTTCCGCCCCTCTATATTATTATTATTATTATTATTATTTTGTTATTATTATTATTGTTTTGTTTGTTTGTTTGATTTATCCTTTCAATTCGTGTCGAGGGGTAGTATTGTATTTAGTGTAGTTATCATTACGTATTGCTGTTTTCACAATCTCCTGTCTTTTTTTCTTTTTTTTAATTTGCATTTTACTTCAACACTCACCAACCAGAAACATAAAGTTATCAAAAAAAAATGTACGGTGGGGGAGAGGAGTTCTTTTTAGAGCCCCCTTCCTACGATATAGAAACTCTCACGGCTTTTGCAAAGTTCGCGACACGTCTACGGGCGCTGGAAAAGCCAGGGAAGAAGGCCATCAATGAGTCTGCGGCGGCCGCCAGGGATGTGGGGGATAACGAAAACGGTTATGAACTAGTGATTGGGCTTCTCTTCCGTCATATCAAAACATGGAGTGGCAATAAGCAACTTTCTTGTTGGTACGTGCTAGACAAGCTTTGCAAAGAAGACCGCGATAAGTACGCCTTCACGGCTGAAAAGTACATTCTCGATATCGGGAGAGACTACATCCCCTACGAGGACGAGACATTAGGACCAAAGTATGAAAGTTTAGTAGAGCACTGGGACGGTGTGTTCTCTCCGGCAGTGGTGGAAGCCCTCTGGTTATCTAAAAAGGAGCGGCTGTGGGCGGTGGAGCACCCCAAAGAGGTGGAGGAACAGGAAAAGAAGGAGGAGAAGGAGTGGGAGGAGCAGGAAAAGGCGCTTCAGGATATTGACGGGTTGAATGACTTTGGTCAGCCATGCATGGACTACCTACAGGGCAAGTGCAGCTGGGGGGATCAGTGCCGTCTGTACCACCCACCCGGTGAGGAGGGCACCCTCCCTCTGGCGTGTAGGATGGGGGACTGGAAGTGTAAGTTCTGCGGAGTGATTAACCGACACTTTAGGCTGCGGTGTGGGAACTGTGTGAGGGAAAAGCCGCAGTACAAAAGGACCGCCACCCTAGCCCCGGAGGACGCCATGCTCTCCAAACCCGATGAAGCCGTTCAGAGAGTTCTGCGCCAACAGTTTGGTTATAATATTTATCACAATGACGAGGCAATAAAGCACTGGCAGATGCGATTAGACGGAGTCCCGCTGAAGGACTATCTTAATGAAAGACGGGCAGCGTACAAGGTCCGTATTCTTGGAAAGCAACCAAAGAATAAGGTGGAGGCCTCGTGTGTTAACCTCCGTCACTACCCCACCATCCAGCTCCCACCGTCCCCGGAGTGGTCCGAGGACGAAGGCGACAGCAGGGCCGCCAAGCGCTTCAAAGCAGAGAGTAAGTTTGTGCCGGAAGGAACCGAAGCCGCCCCAGCTGCGGCGCTCTTGGCTCAGCTCATATCGGAGCGAGGGGTGCGCGACGCCAATGCGGCAACCCTGTTTGATGAACTTGGTAATCAGCTCCATTGTCTTGCCACAAAGAGTGGAGAAGAACCCCTGACTAACAGCCAAGGCGATATCATAGTATCTGCCTGCAAAATTGGGTACTCTGCGTGGAATACAAACAGCAGCGCTTTCCCGTTTGTCGCCAACTTTTTCCAAAAAATTGGTCCCTTCATTGAGAAGTTAAAACTCACCGATAGTAATACGCAGCAGATGGTAGACATGTCAAAATCCTTTCAGGTATGAATTCCTGCATGGGGGAGGACCTTGTATTCATAAGGAGCTAAAAGGTGGATTGATTATTATCTTGCACCGGTTATTCTTCTTCTTCTTTTTTCGAGGAGCCTTCTAACTGCACTACTGGACACAAGTACCGGCTGCAACTCTCTCTTTCTCTCCCTCTCTTTGTCAACAAAAAGGGAAAAAAAGTTGCTTTTAACAGCATACATTGTACCTAAATTACTTACATATAACACCACCTCACTTTACCAGTAAGAAAAAAAAAAATGTCTTCTATACTGTTTATTGAACCCCTTGCGCTGGCGCTCTCCAGTAAGGCCAAGTGCAGTCCTTTAGTTGTCTCCGCACGTGTTGCCTCCAGTCAAATGGATAATGACAAGTCGCAGCTGTGCGCTCTTCTCAACACAGCCAAACAAATTTTGCTCACCAACTACAACGTCTACTCTCACACAGTTCACCTCAATGAAGAACCCAAGCCTCACAAGCGTTTGTACGAGGAGAAGGGGGAAGCGGCCTTCGCGAGGAGCTCCATCTCTTTTCACGACTTCACCGATGACGACGGTAATATTATTCGACGCATGGTGGTGCTCTACCCCGTCACCCCCGGTCGCGAGGGTGAACTCTCTTCACGTCAAATTATTTCTCCGTTGGAGGCAGCAGCCAACGAGGAGGGGGACACCCTCGAGCTGGTTGACCTTCGCGGATTTCAGGAAACCGGACAGTATCTGGAGGGCACCGCGGCGATGCTGCTGTCGACGGACGGTCGTTTCGCCTATGTCTCCCTCTCCGCCCGTGCCGACGAGGAGGTCCTGGGCACCCTTTGTGCCGAGGAGAACCTCAACATTCCACCCGAAAACCGATTTGTGTTTTCCTCTCAGATTCCTCTCATGGTGAAGAACGACTACAACGAAACCGTCCCCGATCCGCAGAGAATGGAAGAGCTACCGCACACCAATACGTTAGGTTGGGTCGGGAAAGGGATCTGTGCCTGGGCGTTGGACAACATAGTCTTTGAGAGTGAAGAGGAACAGGAACGCTTCTACTGTCATTTGGAGACGGAGTATGAGACTGTGTTGGAACTGTCCGAAAGTGAACTTCGCGCCTTCGCTGGGGATGCGGTGGAGCTGGCGACCCCAGAGGGCACTCGTGTGTTGGTGCTTTCCGACACCGCGAAGCGATCCTTGACCCGAGGCCACCTCAAGACGTTAGAGGACTGGTACGGCGCCGACAACATTGTCACTTTTTACTGTGACATGATTGAACGGCGCTTTGGTGCCTCCCTACCGTCTTGCATGGCCGTCTCCAACACCCACGGGCCGGTTCCCCCCAATGAAGACCAAGTCCCCACTATCGCTCTACTAGAACGCTCCGCATGAACCAACTTATTTCCTATCGGATCTGACCGATGATACTCAAATGTTTCTGTTTTGTTTTTTAAAGTATTATTCTGTTTGTTTGTTTTTTTGATGTTTACTTATGCAAGCAAAGAAGAAAATGGAAAAAAAAAAAAAAGACACCTACACACACAAACACAATTGCAGAAGTATGCTTTCGAAAGCGTTCCAATGGAAAAAAAAAATGTAAAGATAATCTTTTATTATTATTACTAATTTTCTTTAGTTCCTTTGACTACTACTACTACTTTGACGGGAAGAGAAAAGGCTCTCTCTCTCTCTCTCTCATTTGTCAGAAACTGTCCAATTACGTACTCTTTTCACCTATTTATTTTTTGCATTCTCGCTTTGCACTTCTCGTCACTTGAACGATCATAGCGCCAGAAAAAAAGTAGAATAAAAAGGCACACACACAAACACGGATATGTTCCAAAGACAGATTCTCTTGCGACAAGTCAGTCGACGGTCTATCGGTCACGTCGGAGCTTTCATTGGAGTTCCTCTTTCGAGATGCGCCTACCGCCCTCCATCATCCGTTTACTTGGTGAATCAGCGTCTCCTTTCCTTCGGTGGAACACCACCACCACCCACCGAAACTCCCACCGAAGATAAGGAGGACCGTAAACTCACACCGGCGGAGATTGTGAAACTGAACGGGACTGGAAATGAAGCCTTCCAGGCAGGACGGTTCGACGAGGCTATCGAATCCTGGGAGACGGTGGTTAAATCCTACGGGAACGAAGACAACCCAACCCTGATGAACACACTTCATAATTTAGCCTGTGCTTATGGGGAAATGGGGAATCTGAAGAAAAAATTAGAGCTGCTCGAGCGGTCCCGACAGATGGTGGAGCGGGCGTATGGAAAGGAGCACCCGCAGTACGCAATGGTACTCTATAACATTGCCTGTGCCAAGGAGGCGATTGGGGAGTTTGAAGAAATGAAGCAACTTCTTCTCGAGTCAAAGGAGATTAACGCAAAGCGGTTTCGGCCCAAGCACGCCAAAGTGGCGCGTGTGTTGCTGGAACTGTCTTCGGCGCATGGGCACCTAGGAGAGCATCAACAGGAGCTGGAGACCGCGGAGGAGGCGCTGGAGATTATTCAGAAGCACTGCGGTGCCCAACACGTTCAAACCTCCCTCGCCATGTTGAACTTAGCGAGAGCGTGCAAGAACAACGGGCAGTACGCGAGACAGCTTCAACTGGCGCAAAGTGCGTTTGACATTCAGGAAAAAAAACTCGGTGAGGTGAACCCGCAACTTTCTATTACGTTGATACAGTTGTCCGACGCGCACAAGATGAACGGGGACTACTACAATCAGAAGGAGTGTCTGGAGAAGGCCATCCATCTCCAGCAGCGTGCCTTTGGTTCTCGCCATACCTCGTTGGTGGATAGTTACATTGCCCTGGCGGAGGCCTACAAAAACTTGGGTGACTTAAACTCGGAAATTCAGTACTACATGGAGGCAAGGAAGGTGGCTCGTCAGCGGTTTACTGGGAAGCATATTGTACTCGGTACCACTGCCACCTATGCGGCACGGGGGTATATTCTTCAGGGCAATTTTCAAAAAGCGAAAGAGCTCTTAGAGGAGGGAAAGGACCTCATTGAAGCAAACGTGTCTCGGGATCACCACGCCTTTCAAGAATGGTTCAAAGTGACAAAAGAGTTGGAAGCGGCGGAAGCAGACGGTAAAAAGTGAGTTGTTGTTTTTTTTTTACTACTATCCTTCACATATGTTGTTGTTTTAAAATAATTTTTTTTTTTTGTATTTAAAAGAGGGTCTTCCCTAAAAAAAAAAAAGTTTTTATTTTCGACTAATTCGTTTGAGCGATTGTATGAGAGCTGTTATGGTGGTTCCCATAACGTTCTAAACACTACTCCTCTCTTCCTCCCCTCCTGTAATATTTTATAAAAAAAAAAACTCTTTATCAATGAATAAATAGAAAAAAAATCGAAAATTATACCATTACCATGTCTGGAATTAAAATTGAAGAAGTTGTTTCCACTACCAAAAAAGAAAGAGTAGCAGCACACAGCCACGTCAAAGGTCTTGGTCTCAACGTGGATGGAACCCCAAAGCAAAACAGCGACGGCTTCGTAGGGCAAGAAAAGGCTCGTGAGGCGGCTGGTATTGTGGTAGAGCTGATCCGCTCCAAAAAGATGGCGGGCAGGGCCCTTCTGTTCGCGGGACCACCCGGAACTGGCAAGACCGCCCTAGCGTTAGGCATTTCTAAGGAGCTAGGACCCAAGGTGCCCTTCTGCCCGATGGTGGGCAGTGAGGTGTATAGTGCAGAGGTGAAAAAAACAGAAGTCCTCATGGAAAACTTTCGCCGCGCGATCGGTCTACGAATAAAGGAGAACAAAGAGGTCTACGAGGGGGAGGTGACGGAACTTCGTGTGGAGGAGACGGACAACCCTCTCGGAGGTTACGGAAAGTCCATCTCTCATGTTATAATTACCCTCAAGTCTCAGAAAGGGACAAAGCAGCTGAAGCTGGACGCAGCGATCTACGAAAGTTTAGAGAAGGAAAAGGTGTCGGTCGGGGATGTGATCTATATTGAGGCCAGTACCGGAGCGGTAAAGCGGGTGGGTCGCTCGGACGCCTACATTGGCGACCACGACCTCGAGGCAGACGAGTACGTTCCCCTTCCCAAAGGTGACGTTCACAAGAAAAAGGAGGTGGTACAGGATGTTACCCTTCACGATTTGGATATGGCCAACGCAAAGCCGAACCAAGGACAGGACGCGCTGTCCATTGTCAGCAGTCTGATGCACCATAAGCGGACCGAGGTAACCGAGAAACTACGCCAGGAGATCAACAAGGTGGTGAACAAGTACATTGATCAGGGTGTCGCGGAACTTGTACCAGGGGTGCTCTTTGTAGATGAGGTGCACATGCTAGACATTGAGTGCTTCACCTACCTGAATAAGGCGTTGGAATCGACGTTGGCCCCGGTGGTGATCTTTGCCACGAACCGCGGTAGTTGCCGTATTCGAGGAACGGAAATTCGTGCGCCGCACGGAATGCCGACCGACTTGCTCGACCGTCTGCTCATCATACGAACCAGTAACTACAAGGTGGATGAAATTACTTCTATTGTCGAGATCCGTGCCAAGGTAGAAGGGGTCTCCATCTCTCAAGACTCGCTGGCGCTTCTGGGGACCATCGGGGAGAACTCCTCGTTACGTTATGTCACCCAACTTCTCACCCCAGCCCTTATTATAGCTCAAACGAACGGACGCGACAGCATAGAGGTGGAAGACATTGAGCAAGTCAATGCGTTATTCAAGGACGGAAAGAAGTCGGCGCAGTTGCTACACGATAATGCTGAGGACTACGTCTATCAGTAAGGAACCGTTCGCTCGCTGTTGGTTCACCCCCCGATTATAATCCCCCCATTAATTTATTTATTAAATAAACTGTAATATACCCTACAGTTGTGTGGTATAAAATATGTTATGAATTCCCGGTCATGTTATCCCTGAGTTCTCTTAAACAACAAGACTAGAACTCATTTTTTTTTTTTCAAGCTATCCAATTTCTCTCTCCCTCTCTTCCCCCCCCCCTTTCTCTTTCATTATCGTTATCATTCATGGGATGACTCTATTTTAAATAGAGCGATGATAGAATTCTTTATCAAAAATACCAAACCCCGAAAACGTCTCCAGTATCTGAACAAAGAAACCTACACCCTCCTATGGCCCTACCTGTTCTCCTCTCATGTACCGGCGGCCCGAGCGCTTTGTCGATGGGCCGCACGCCGAGGGGCGGCCGTTCACGGCGGTCTGCGCCTCGACCAAAACTGTAAGACCGGTCTGGGCATACGAGCCCTGCGGCCGATCCCGAAAGGTCAAACCCTTCTGTCGATTCCCTCTCGACTGGTGTTAAGCACCTCCAACGAAGGAGACGGGTTAAAGACGGCGGCAGATAGACTGGACAAGTACGAAGAACTTTCCCTCTTGCTGCTGCAGCACCTTCATAGTCACCGGGGTCAGTACCGACCCTACATGGAGTTTCTACACGACCTCCACAATGCCGAGGACGAAGACGACGACGGTTTGTTCTCCTCCGCCCACATCTCCCCCTCCCTCTCGGGACAGCTGGAGCAGATGTACGGGGGGAACTCCATGTACGCCAAAGGCGCCCCTAATGGCCCCTTTCTAGACAAGAGTGAACTCCAGGAGCCGGAGAGTCGGGTGGAATGGATTCGGCTAGCCGAACTGGTTCGTAAGCTGGAACAAGGCTCCCCGTACTTTGTTTCCAAATCGTCGGCTTGGGCGCTCTCAATGGCACTTTCAAGGTCTGTAGAAGACGATCAAGGGGGACTTTCCATGTTTCCTCTGATCGACTTTTGCTCCCACAGCGCACGACCGAATGCGTATATTAGAGTTTGCCTTACCCCAGAAGAAAACAGTCGGGTGGGCCTTCCGTGGCATGACGGAAAGGAACCCTGTGTGCACTTGATTTCCTCTCGCGAAATACGCAATGGGGAGGAACTCACGAGAATGTACAGCTCAATGGGGGCGAGCACGCAACGGGAGAAGGAGTACTGGCGAATTCACTGGGGGTTTGTCCCAAAACGAAACTGCTGATAAAATGGTGAAATGCTTGCCCATTTGGGCCTTTAAAAAAAAAAAATGAGAAACAAAAAAAAAACATTATATATATATATATATATGTATCAGGGTGTACTTTTTATTGATGTGTATTTTCGCATCACTTCTACTTACTTCTTTCTACATGTACTTCTTCATCATTTTTAGTCCACAACAACAACAAAAAAAAAAGAGAAAAAAGGAAGCAGAATAAAGTAGAGTGATGTTTAGTAACACATTTGAGGTCACTCTGCAGTCTGCTCGAAAGGATAGTTTTGTGTCTATTTCCGAAAATTTCATCAAATCCGTTATCGTACCGCTATATGGCACCAAGCCCCCTTACTGCGTCCCGTTAAAAATCAGTGGTAAAGACGGAAAGTGTTGTTATGCGGGTTGTTTGACCGCACCGGAAACTTGCGGAAAATCAAATCACATTTTGCTCTCTCCCACACTGGCCAAGGACCTCGGTCTTACAGTGGGGGAAACGGTGTCCTGTGTTCCTGTCGCCAAAGCGCAGCGTGCGACGCGGGTTTTGGTGGACCCCTTTGACGTGGATGAAAGCGAGGTTGTAGAGCACAACGCCCTGTCTATTGAATCCAACCTGCTGCGACAGATCCAAGTGGTATCCCCTGGAATGGCCATCACGGTGAATATTTTCAAAGGACTCACGGCACGGGTGCGGGTGCGGACAATTGAGTGTGGGGAGGGGAATGAACTTTCCGAAGGCTGCGCCACCATGTTTGAGGGAACATTGTTCGTGGTCGCCACAAGGGCTCGGGTGGGAAATGAGACAGAAAGCGTTCCACTCAGTGCGGTTGTCCGCGCCCATCCCTGGACGGAAGACGAGAACACTCCTTCCTCCACCAACACCCCACCGCTGCGGATGAGAGTCAGTCGCCGTCAGGCCGAACCATTGCGCTGGGAGGCGGATGCCGAGTATGGGGTGTTGAATCTAGGGCACCTCGAAGAAGCGGAGGAGTCGGCGTTCTCTCCTAGTTTTCTACGGTCTCATCTGGTCAAGGTGAAGGTGGAAATAGTGGAGGAGGACACCCACGCCGTCCTGCTGGGTGGATTGGATCAGCCAACGAATCTTTTGGTGGTCCCGAAACCCGAGGGACTGGCCAAGCTGAAAGAGGCGGAAGTGAACGAGGTAAAGTCCACGACGACGACGACGAAAGAGACGCCACGACTCGGTCTCCCGTCCATCCAGCCCGTCACCGCCAACCTCCCCACCCCGCCCCCGTTAACCCAGCTGGTGGACGTTCATGAGGGCACCATAGAGGACCTTCAGTCCTCCCTGCGGGCCTTCTTCTCCCCCACCACCGATAAAGGAAACCTCTTGCTCAATGGAGGAAAAGGGTACGGAAAGACGGCTATTGTGCGGTCGGTCAGTGCCTGGGCGACCGACACTCTCGGCATTCACGCCATTTATCTCGACTGTATGGAGAGTAAATCCTTCTTGAAGGAGCTTAAACAGGCACTGCAGCGGTGCACGCTGTGCTCTCCTGCGTTACTGGTGCTCGACAATCTCGACCGCCTCGCGCCGTCCCAGGAGGAGGGGCATGTGCAGGCCATGTCGACGACGACGAGTGGAATGTTTGATCTGGTGCTCGCCAACAGCAGCCGTCTGTCGCCGATGGCGGGGGATGAAAAGATTGTCGTTCTAGGCACGTGTAGCAGTAAGGAAAACTTGAATCAACGGTTCCGCACTCCCTATTCGTTTCAGGTCAACATTGCGGTGGAACCGCTCCGTCGGGACACCCGGAGTGCCCTCCTCGCCCAACTGTTGCCCGAGGTGGAGAAGGGCGAGTTGGACGAAATAGGACCGCTGCTGGACAACTACACCCCATTTGACGTGACGCGCATCGCCACCCGGTTTTGCTCCCTGCTGCACGAAAAACAAGGGCGGGGAGAGAAGGCCACGCTCAAGGAGTGCGTCGAAGAAAGTGTGAGGGATTTTGTGCCCCTGGCCCACGGCGGGATCAGTTTTTTAAAAGGCGAAAAAAGAGACTGGGAGGGTATTGGGGGCCTGTCGGAGGCCAAGCAGCTCCTCTACGACACCCTTGTCCTACCAATGAAGCACCCCGAGATCTTTTCCAAGCTACCGCTCAAAACCCGAAGCGGCCTCCTGTTGTACGGTCCCTCGGGGTGTGGAAAGACGTTCATTTTGGAGAGCATTGTCAGCGCCTTCAACCTGAACTGCGTCGTGGTGAACGGGCCGGAGGTGTTTGGTAAGTACATTGGGCAAAGTGAACAAAAGATTCGAGAAGTGTTTGAGAGAGCGCAAGCGGCGGCGCCTTGTGTGGTGTTTTTTGATGAATTCGAGTCAGTGGCCCCACAGAGAGGGGCGGATAACTCGGGGGTGACGGACCGTGTCGTGAATCAGCTGCTGTGTTACCTGGATGGGGTGGAGAGTCGGAAAGACGTGTACGTCGTCGCTGCGAGTAGTCGACCGGACCTGATCGACGCCGCCCTTCTCCGCCCGGGTCGGCTGGACAAGGCGGTGCAGTGTCCTGTCCCCACCGTCCAGGATCGCATCGCCATTCTGCGTTACCTGACGCACAACATTGACGCCCAGTTAACCGAGGAGCACCTCAGCGAGTTGGCGTCGCAAACTGAGCGGTGGACGCCAGCGGATTTGGCCTCCCTCGTCGCTACAGCCAACACGCTCGTCAATACCCGCATCATCGACCAACTGACGAAGGACGCCACGGCGAGCGGCAAAACAGACCAAGACGCAAAGAGGAGAAACCAGTTTTACTACATTGCCAACGTTGGCGAGGGGTTGACGGAGGAAAACCTGGCCGACGCGTACAAGATGCTGGAGACGGAAAAACTTATCGAAAACACCCGTGACCTTCCGCGAGTCACACTGGACGACATGAAGACCGCGCTCGAAACGGTCCGACCCGCCTTGAGTGACAAGGACATTGCCACCCAAGACCGCATCCACCGACAATTCAGCAAAGGAGAAACCACTGTCGTGGCCGCCCCCGGGACCAAAACCACCACCTACTAACCAAAAAAAAAAAAATTCTTCTACACAACACAAACACAACTACAAATCCATTTTCCCCACTACTCTTTTCTACACCGAATATCTGTATCTCGAGTTTACACTCCGTTCCCTCCTTTCTACCCTACCCTCCTCCTCTTTTAGCCATCTTCACAAAAAGACACGAACACACAAGGATGCGATCAAAAAAAAAAAATGAAAACACTTTAACTGTGCCCTTTTCCCCAGGGAGGAAAAAAATACGCAAAAAAAATAAAGGCCACTGCGAGAATTGAACTCGCGACCCCCGCTTTACGAGAGCGGTGCACTGCCACTGTGCTAAGCGGCCACTAACAAATCACAGGAGAAAACAAAGTAACACACTGTAACAAGCAGAGAACTTCCCTTTCGACAACGGCTGTTTAGTCTAGTGGTATGATTCCCGCTTCGGGTGCGGGAGGTCACGGGTTCAATTCCCGTAACAGCCCAAATTGGTATTTTTTTTTTTTGCGAGCCCTTTCCTTTTTTTCGCTCCACGGTGGTCCCATACCTTTGTTTAGCTGCTGAAGAAAAAAAGAAACCACCCTTAAAGACGAGTGATGCTCGAAAAGGGGAAAATATACGAGTGAACAGACTCCAGGTGGGGGGAGAGGGGAGGGGGGGGGGGTGGCGCCCCCTCCCTTCCCCGGCAGCCCACCCCCACCAAGCCGGGAAAGGCACCCCGGGAGACATGGACCCCGGACGCATCACATGGTCAAAAATAAACGATTGCAGAAAGTTTTATTTTTTGTAGCCTAATAGTAAAATAGACTTACTACGAACTACTTCCTATTTTCCTTCCCACCCACTTGAACTAAATTGTGAAAAACGGTCCTTTTCTCTTGACTGGGTTCTTCTCTACTATCTTTTACTCCTATTCATTCTGTTTAACGCACTATTAATTTTAAAGCAACAAAATAGCAACATGACCCAGACGAGGACACCGCTAACTACACTGGAGGCACAATCCCGTTATATCCTGCACGATGCCTTCGAGTTGCAAAAAGCAATGGTGGCTCTTTGCGAACATCTGGAAACTACGGAATTCGAAAAAGCAGACCGGTTACTCGGTACTTTCGTTTTCAAACACAGCTCACGAATGTTGGCTACTATATGGTCCACACTGCTCCAAAAAATCCGCGATTGCGAATGTACGAGAAGTAAAATTCTAATTCTTCACCATTTTTCCTCTGTTTCAGGTCGAATTTTGATTTCGCAACGAAGAGGTGCCTTTACCGCATGCGCCTCGGAGATTTTACCACTCCTTAGCTTCAGTGAAATTATGACTAATCGTTCCTTTCAGTGTAGTTGCCAACAAATTTTCGAATTTCTGGGCCCTTTCGGGGAGGAGCACTCTCTTGAAACCCTCTACCAAGAAACGAAGCGCCTTATTCAAGCTACCCCACGAAACGACGTTGTAAGAGCGCAAATTATTTTCTTAACCAATTTGGCTTCGGCAGGGAAGCGGGATTTTTTAGTCGACGTTTTGGCGTTTACTGAGACCATTGAATTCAAAAATCGTGTTCTCATAGTAGAAAATCTTTGCTCGATCACAACGAGTCCCGCAGAGGAAGTTGAAGGCGACAGTGAGACTAATTTATTCGAAAATACAATCGACACTTTTCTAGGCTCTGTTTTGAAGGAGGAGATTCCCAATACGGCGGTTTCTTCCGTCATTTCTTGCTTTGTAAAGTTTAAAACAAATTCTATAAATCCGCAAGAAACGAAAAATGAAGCTGAATTTTGTGACTATATTTTTTCACAATTAAAGTCTGCCACCACTAAAAAAATTCTCATCACCCCTTTCCTGAAATTTCTGCAATTTACATCGGTGGATTGGTGGGGAAACGCAGGTGATATTTTTGGTATGTTAGTCAACGAAGACCCTTTAGCCCGAAGTGAAACGATTAACGCGATTACCGCCGCCGCGACAAAGACTTCTGCATTCGTAGACATCAAGAGTGTGGTGGGAAAACTTTTTTCCCATTTTTCTAGATTTGTGGAAATAGAGTGTATTTACTCGATAACCGCCTCCTTAAACTTTTTTGAAGCAGTCCTAGAGTTTGGCACCGAGAGCCAGTTCTTGACCGAAAAATTCAAAATATTTTTCACGTTTTTACAACAGGGAAGCCGCGTAGCCAAAAACACCAACGTTGGCGCTTGTTTACTCTCGATACTCGGTAAAATAGGTCCCAAAGAATACACGTACTTCCAATTTGTGGTTAAAAATCTCCACAACGACGTAGATACTGTTCGGCGAGCTTCTGCTAAAATAATACTAAAATGGTGTCTATTATTTAATGTTACCACAGTTCCCTGGGAGAACGTCTGGGGAGGATCACGTGAGTTTTGTCTAGAAAAAAATACCGAAGCACCACATATGGTAAAACACAACTTCTCCTTTCTACTGACCTATTTAATTAATAATTTCTGTATTTTTACCATGGAAAACACCGACACGGAGGCGAAGGCTATTAATATGGTCTATGGCGTTATTGACGAACTTCGACAAATGGTGGTGTGGAAAGCAGACCCTCTTCCTGAATTTGGGGCAATTCTTCAGTTTTTTGTAGAGTTACTGTATTCCTCCGTAAAAATCACAGTGAATCAGCACATTAGTCTCCTTAAAACGGTAAAATATATTTTGAGTCAGAGCACTGTTTTCCAATTGGAGAGTCAGACATTTTTAACACTGTTTAATTTTTTGTGGAACATGTTACATCGGTGCTCCCTAGTGATTGACACAGACTCGTCAATGGAACTCCACTGTGAAGAATGCATTTTATTTTCCCACGTTGAACTGGGAAAGTCGGTGGAAAAGACGATTTCCGCGATTGGTGAGGTAGCGCTAAGTAATCGAGAGGCTTTCCATAAGACGGAATTCTATTTACTTTTAACGAATTTGGTTCAACTTATAGTGTGTTGTGTCGAATACACCAAGAACAACGAATTATTTAGTACACAGCTAAAACAACTGAATATATTTGTAACCAACTGCACTTTTATCATTGTAGACGTGGACGCTGATGGGTGCTTTCGCTTATTAAATCAGTGTTTTAACGTGCTCTACAATAAAAATAAAAAAGTGGATTTTTCACAAATATACAATTTTTTTTCACGCTGTGTTCCAATTGTCAAAAAAGCAACAAGCATGAACTCCCATACGGTTGGAACTGCTTTTTTTGAATTCTTGACGGCTGTATTAAAATTTGACTCTGAAAACTGTGCGACGCAATATCTTTCCTTTGATGACGAAATGGAATTGCCTAGACGTTTGCTGAATGAGCTTAACGATGCAAGATATTACAACGTACTTTCCTACGAAGACCTAATTTCAATGCTCGAGTTTTTGGCAACGCTCTATAGTAGTAATAATACATATCAGAGTAAAATAATGGAGCTGGTGACCAGGGAAAAGATTGAGGAATGTCAAAAAAGTGTCCTGGGTAAGCAAGGTATGTCTAAGGTTTTGTTATATTTTGATTTTCTAATTAATTTTTATAATGTGACATCCAGTACCGAATATTTGATAAGGAAACTAAAGAACATGGAATCTACGGCCACGGAAATAGAACTAATTGAATTATTTGAGGAGCTGCAATTGGTTTACTCCAATATGGGTGATGATGAACAAATAGTGCTAGTGGAAACATTAGCGAGACAGGAGTCGTTAGCTTCTGTTGTTTTCGCTAGTGGGCTAGATAAATCTTTTTTGGCTCAGGCGGTTCACAAAGTGTTGCACAGTAGCACCAGCAATCTTCTCTCAGAAATGTTAATTGTCTTTGTGTTGGACAGTGAGGGGGAAGTCGATTTTTTTGAAGGGGATGACTTAAGGGAGTCGGCTTCGGATACACATATAATGTCACAACTAAAGAAAGTCTGTCGAACTCTTTCCACTCAATCCCTCTTCACAGAGACTGCCCCTTCTAGCAGCCCGCCTTCTGAAGAATTAAAAAGGGATAATTTAAGTGTGGAGTGGATTCCGTTTATCACAGCAATTTCGGAGGATAAAACAACCGATTATTTCAGTTTTTTCCCTTCGCCACAACCAAAAACGGTAAGGTTTCTCCTAGACAATCTTTCTCTGTTGACAGTAGAAAATTTGCCAGATATTGCCAAAAATTTTTTTGTGAGTAAAATCAAGACATCCTTCGAAGACTTTGTGAAGATTACGGAGCGTTTACTAGATTTAAATGCTAAATATGTCTTACTTCAGGCGGAGGAAACCTACTATTGTTCCATTTTGCTATTGCTAAGCGTCTCAGAAGAAGTTGAATCTCATATTTTCGCTGACACCTTGTTGCGTTTACATAACGCCTCTACAAAAAGTAATTTTAAAAATATTTCGGAGATGATTATGCATATTTTAAATAATTATGCCGAGTGGAGTTCTCTTTGTCAATTATACCATTACTGTTGTTTCGCTATAGTCCTGCTTCTCCAAGAGGACACCGTTCAGTGTTTAGACAAGGTAGAAACTTGGAAGGATTACTTTGTAGTGAACTTTCTAACGTTTTATTGCTCTCATGCTGAAGTTACGGATAATATTATTGATTTTGTTAGGACTCGATTCGAAAAATATCTGACATTGGAGTATAGTGGGGATATTGAGCCAGAAGTTCATACCTTTACGGTTTGCTTATTCGATTTACTCATAAAGCGGGTTACTTCCGACCATGACGATGAAACAGATGACTCTGGAAATTTGTCCAATTTTCCTTTAACAGACTTCAAAAACGGCGCCTCAATATATATAGAAAAGGTTATTGAAAGACATTTTTTCCCCTTTGACAACTCGTACAGTTTTCCACTAGTGTTCAAATCAAAGGTAAGTACAGAGAATGAAAAGTATTTAATAAAAACTTACGTCCGTTATATCGAAGAAGTTTCTGTACACTTTTCTTCCATACCCCACTTTATTTTCGGACATGTGCTGAGGGGATGTGAATGGATTTTTTGTAACAAGGCTACCGGAAAGAGAGAAAAAGAATCACTGGGGAAATTTCTTAGAAACGCGTTTGTTTTATGTTTTGGATCCGTTTCAACTAAGAACTATAATACAGACTGGTTATCCACTGGTAAGCAATCCACAAATATAGCATTTTGCGATGCAATTAACTGCGCCACCTTAACTCGCCTTCTTTGTGCCGTTTATTCTAGTGGAATATGTCCATTTTTTAATTCCCCCAGCACCCTTTTAAAAACAATGTTAAAAGTGGATCTTTTTTTCTTCTACACAGCTCTTGAGTGTTGCCGTGTACTCTTGAAGTCGTCGCGTGGTGAGGCGGATGCGGTATTCGACGACGTTCTTAATTACTTTTTAACTGCAGTAAAAACCAATTCTCTAAATCAAATTACGTTTCCCTTTCACGTTGAACAAATGCTGTCGTTGTGCTGTGATATGCTGACAGCGCGTCCTGAGGATCGTGTTACTTCTCGAATATTGGAACTGCTGTGGTCTGGAATTTTGCAAGATCCCAAAAAGCGTACTATTCAGACCAATTGGTACGCTTATCATTTACTCGAGTGCATCATTGCGGTTACACCACGAGACTCACCCCGGTGGATTCTTTTGGGTGCTCTTTTGTTTGAAGGGGGGGATGTTGTGTTACCCTTTTCTAGCAATTTTTTAAAGTCGTTGCCGTCCACAACATTAGATTACAGGGATAGTTTTGACACCAACCATCTATTTGGTTTCCGTAGCTCGTACAGACAGTTGTGTAGTGTGCCTCATAATTCCCCCTTTCTGACACACCTCATTGAAGCTAACTTTCATTTACTTCAATTACCCGCAAAGGCGTTTTATCTCACAAAGGGGTCTAGTTCGTCAGTTTCGAGTGGGGCTAAAACTAATTTGTTAGATACGGGCTTAGTGTATGTGGATAATTATAAACAAGCGGTTGACAAAATCGACCCCTTTGCTCCTATTGTTGGTCATTTACTGTACAAGTTTGCAGACGTTTTGCTGGGATATATGGAGAGTTGGGAACAACTGCTTTTTAGGGTTTTAAACCACTTTGACTTTTTGTTCTATGAAAAGTTGTCATTTTTGAAACTTTTTTTTATCAAAAAGTCTTCAACTTCTTTTGTAACGGAAAAGGATAGCGAAGATTATATTTTCTGGGTTAAATTGGGTCTAGAAAGTGTCATTAGGCACTGTGAAACAGAAAGTGACGCTTGGTGGGTTTTGGGCAGCGCCGTATTGTTACTTTGTCCCATTGTAACTTCGTTGAATGACATTCCGCTGGCATTTTCTTCTAAACATAATTCACTGCTTCAAGAATTCTTCTGTAGAGGTCTGTTTCGAAGTCTTTACGATGTCGCTGCGGGAAAAAACTTTCTACACTTTTTACAGTCTCTTGAGACACAATCAGTCTTTTCTAAAGTGCTAAACGATTTCTCCACGTCCTGCTCGTTGTAGCTCTCTCTCTCTCTCTTTTTTTTTTTTTTGAAATGTTCTTTCTTTGAATTTTAACTGTTTTTTTTTTTTAATTCTGCTTATCTTTACTACTTTTGGTTCATTGTCAAATACCTGCTCTCTTTTCTTTCTATATTTTCTCTTTCGCACACCTACGTGTAGTTAACTTTCAAGCAGCTGTTACATTAATAAATTATTTATACTCTATATTTATATACACACTACAATGACCAAGCGAAACGTGCTCCCTAAGGGAGTTTCCCCATCAGAGTACTGGCTTCACATTACTCCCAACTTCACGGACTTTACCTTTGGTGGAGTCGTCAAGATCAAGCTTCATGCCGAGAACCCCACTCAGGAGATCAAGTTGAATGCGTTGGACTTAACCTTTTCAAAGGTTGAGGTGGAAAAGGACGAAAAGAAGACGGCAATTGCCAATGATAAAGTGACGTTCGATAAAACGAACATGACGGCGACAATAACTCTTCCGGAACCCCTCTCAGGCGACTTTTTTCTGTCCATTGACTACAGTGGTATTATAAATGATTCTCTCGCAGGGTTTTACCGTAGTAAGTACACCACGGAGGACGGCAGAGAAGTGGTGATGGGGACCACGCAGTTCGAGGCGGTGGACGCACGACGGGCGCTTCCGTGTTGGGATGAACCTGCCCACAAGGCTGTATTTCATGTGACGATCACCGCTCCCAGTGGGTTGATCTCTTTGTCTAACATGGAAGTGGTGAACAAAGAAGTCAACGAAGCGGCCAACACCATCACCTGGACGTATGCAGCGACTCCCAAGATGTCCACCTACTTACTGGCGTGGACGATTGGCGAGTTGGATGTGATTTCCTCCCCCGTCCGTCTCCCTTTCACCCCAGATAGAGATACTATTGTCTCGATTTACACCCCATTGGGGAAGTCCAAACAGGCCGAATTCGCACTGGATATTGCGCAAAAGGTCCTCTTTCTTTACGAACGCTTTTTTAACCACGGTTATAACTTGAAGAAGCTCGACCTTATTGCTATCCCCGATTTTGCCGCTGGTGCAATGGAGAATTGGGGTTTGATCACTTACCGTGAAGCTGCCCTGTTGTGCGATGAGTCCTCCAGTGTGTCCCATCGACTGTATGTGGCCATTGTGGTGGCGCACGAAATCGCTCATCAGTGGTTTGGCAACCTCGTCACGATGGAGTGGTGGAAGGAGCTTTGGCTAAACGAAGCGTTCGCCACGTACATGGAGTACTGGGCGACGGACAAGCTTTTCCCCGAGTTGGGGGTATTTTCCAGGTTTGTGGAGTCTGACGGCAGTGCCGCCCTTCAGCTGGATGCGATGCGCAGCTCTCATCCCGTCGAGGTGGATGTCAACAACGCGCAGGAGATTGACGAAATTTTTGACGCCATCAGTTATTCCAAAGGTGGCTGTATTGTCCGGATGGCGATTGAGTACATTGGCGAAGAGGCCTTCCAAAAGGGTATCTCGGCCTACATTCAACACTTTCAGTACAGTAACGCGACAACGGTGGACTTGTGGAACTTTTTGGGCAAAGCTGCCGGAAAGGATTTGTCGTCGATTATGAAGTGCTGGACTAGCGAGCAAGGGTACCCGTACCTCGAAGTAACAGATGTGAAGGATGGAAAGCTTACTCTCACACAGCGTCGGTTTCTAATTACCGGTAACGCGACGGAGGAGGAGAATAAGACGGTGTGGAAGATCCCCATGCTAATCAAAACCCCCACCAAAGAAGAGGCGGTTGTGGTGGACAGCAGAGAGGCTCAAATCGCGGTGGACCCGAAGGCGCCATGGGTCAAGGTAAACAGCCGTCAGGTTGCCTTCTGTCGGGTAAAATACGAGGCCTCTCTTTTTCACGCTCTTCTGTCCGCCATTAAGGAAAATCAACTGGGTGAGTTGGACCGTATGAGTATTGTTTCAGACTACCATGCTTTTGCAAAGGCGGGGTATGTCCCCTCGACCGACACCCTCGATTTGCTGAGGCAGTTCAGTGAAGAGGGCAGCTTCAGTGTGTGGTCCTCCATTGTTGAGCTGGAGTCCAATCTTCGCCGAATTGTCACGACAACGGAGGAACAGAGCATCGATCGGTTTAATAAATTCTGTCAAGCCCTTTATACACCGGCATTGAAACGGATACGGGAGGCCGGTGATAAGACTCAGACCAGCGTCCAACTGGAGTCTCTTCTGTTCAGCCGCCTCGTCACGGCGAAGTGCCCCGAGGTCTCCCAGGAGGCTCGCGATATGTACGCCAAACGGGACCAGACCCCAATCCTGGCGGACCTTCAACAAGCGGTGTTCTCCCTTTACGTTAGGGAAGGCGGTCTCCCTGCGGTGAAGGAGATGCAGACGTTAATTGCCACCACCAATGATTCCATGGAGCGGTCCCGCGCCCTCCGTGCGTTGGCCGCCGCCTGCCCGAATGATGTGTCGGTCAACGAACTGTTCGAGTTTGCCTTTTCCGATAAAGTGCGGTCGCAAGACTCCATGTATTTGCTGGGGGCCGTCGCGGCGACCCCTGGTGCTGGGGTGGATTACGTGAACGTCATCACCGACCGGTGGGATTACCTGATAAAGCAAGCCCCTGGTTTTATTGTGGGCCGAATGATCAAATTCGTGGAATACGGTACGGATTTGAGCATGGTGGAGAAGTTAAAAACGTTCTGGGAGGGTGTCTCCGAAGAAGATAAGTTATCCGTTGGGAGAAGTTTCCAGCAGGGGGTGGAGGGACTGGAAATCAATGCTGGTTGGGTGAAACGTGACGCGGCGTCCATTGTCGCGTGGTTGGCTGACCATTGCTAGCTATACCCATTTTTTTTTTCTCTCTCTCTTAATTTTATGTTCTACTTTCACCCGATAGGGTGACTTGTTGTGCACTTTACCGCATCCGCCTTTTTTTTTTCAGAGTCGCCATCGAGTCCACAAGTGTTGTGAGTTCTTTCCATTTCTATCTCTATTACTTTTACTATTTTTTTCTTTTTTTTTTCTTTCACAACATACGGAAGGTTTTTTCTTTATTACCGAAATGTCGGATACAGCGAACCCCGATGGTGCTTCTGAAAAAAACAAGGACGTGTCGCCTTACACTATAGCGTTGGTCCGTGCTGGGGTTGTAATTCTGCTGGCTTTGGTCACCTACGTCACGATTTCCTTCTGTACCCAGGTGTACTACGATCGAGAGTCTGCCTTTCACGAGGCACTCCAGTGCACGGAGGATTTTTTCCATCAAAAAGGTATTGAGCACTGGTTGCAGAATGGTACACTGCTGGGGAGCACCCGACTGGGTCGATTGGTCCTGTGGGACGCCGACCTTGACTTTGGGGTCTTGGGCGGGGAGCAAACGCCGGTGACGACAGCGGTATGGGGGGAGCTAGGCCAGGCGTGTTACCCGGGCCGTTCCTCCGTGCTGGATGGGGTTAAAAATACTCAGCTGAAAGTGTGGAAGAAGTGTACCAATCGTATATGCGCTGACTTTCACGAAAGTGTCAAGCAAACCACTTCGAATGGAAGCGTTATTATTGTTTCCGGTAACGGAGAGTCGCCTTACGATGCGCTGTTTCCCCTCAAGGCATGCTCCGTCGCTGGTGTGACGGCTACATGCCCTAACAATGCCCCCTATTATCTGGCCCAGGCGTACGGCTCGGGTTGGCTCACAGAACCGTTGGCGAAGCTGTTTTAAATTCACACTATTTACTGTCCCAACGAATTTTTATTTTTCCTTTCGATTTTATTACACAGACGAGAAACCATAAGGGTTCGATAGTTTTTTTTTGTTGTTGTTTTTGTATTTTTTGCTCATCTTATATAGTACTACTTGCAGTATTATTATCCCATCCCTTCTCTCTATTTTTTTTTTTACCGCTATTATGGTTATTAGTTTGCCTCGGCTTGGGGGGATTAAAAAAATAAAATAAAAAAGGAAAGAAATAGTTTAATGAACGGTAAAGATGGTACTGTGTGGCTTGCTTCCCCCCACAACGGTAATCCAGTGGAGGATTTAATGGAGGCCTACACGTCAAAGATGGGGGGAAACGCTATTGCATTTCGCACCACTGAAAACGGATATGAAGAGTTCTTTAAGTGTCCCAAATGTGGTGCTATGGACAAGGTATCCCTTCTCACCCAGCTATACTCCCCACTGAATGTGTGGGACCGCATTATCTATGTTTTGACCTGCCAGAGGTGCTCCGCTTCGCTGTCGAAAGGCGCCGCCCCCAGTGGTAACCGCCAAACTCCGTCGACTTGTAGTTTCTGTTTTACTGTCCGCTCGCAAAATTTCAATCGTAGTCATTATGACTATCTAAAAAAGGAGGAGGAGACCGCCACCGCCTCTGTGAAAACGGAGGAAGACAAGGCCCCGGGATTTTCGTTCGAGGTGGACGATGACTGGGGAGAAGGGGACAGTGAAAGCGCCTTGCCCAACACCGAAGGGGGGGAGGAGGAGGAGGAGATCACGGAGGAGGAAGGGTCCCCCCAAGGGGAATCGACGTCTCTTCTACAACACGAAAATACCCCTACCTATCCTATTGCTGAAAAGGGAACCACGGTGCCACTAAAAGGGAATCTCTATTCCACGGGAGTCACCCTTGATCTATTTGAGGAACCGGTAAAGAAGGTGTCCACAACGAAGAAAAACACCCTCTCGGAGGAAGAAAAGTATGTCGAGAAGTACGGGGAGGGGGCGAAAGTGGATTACTCTAGTCTTGAAGTCGACACAGAGTCGTTGGAGGACAAATATATCCGAAAGTATATGGAAAAAATGGAAGAGTGTCCTTCCCAGTGTATTCGCTGGTGTCCCGGTGGTCTCCCCTTTCGTACCTCCACCACCCCTATAACGGTGCCCCCATGTCCGCTGTGTGGTGCCCCACGACAGTTTGAATTCCAGCTGACGGCTCAGTCTGTATATTACCTGACGCAGGCTAACCACATTGCAGAGAATGATAATAAAACACTGCACTTTAGCAACGTTCACGTATATACCTGTCAGTCCTCTTGTTACAGTGCTACTCCGTATGCGGCAGAGTTCTGTTTTACTGAGGAGGAGCTGTAGTGTGACTTTTGCACCCGCGTACATATCTGGACTCCATGAAAATGTATGGCGGGAGAGAAGAAAACACAGTAATTTTTGCTACGTTTAAGGGAAGATTTCCGTAAGGTTTTATTTTCATCATTTTTTTTTCCCCTTCTCGTGTATTTTCTTTCTGAACCCGTCTCTTATCCTTTTTTAAAGTATACCTCCTCTATTTATTTTCCTTCTTTTGATTTAGAAGTGTGGTTTACATTAACTAGACACTCTCACGTGCTTACTCATAGCAGTGTATACATTTGCAGAAATACAAGAAGCAAAACAAACCTAAAATGTCAGAGGCCGCCAAGGCAATACTTAAAAATGACGTAAAGTCCAAATTTACCGCGGATACGGTGAACCAAATCGACGAGGAAGGTTACACTCCATTGTACTTTGCGTGCATGAAAAAAGAAGTGAAGGACGAAACCATTTCAGACCTTCTTAAAATGGGGGCAAAGGTGGACTTAAAAGGCACCGATATGGAAACCCCACTTTACATTGCTGTCTTCAACAATCGTCCGTCTGTAGTGGATCTCCTTGTCCGAAGCGGGGCCGACGTCAACAACACCAACGGAAAAATCAAAGATACAGCACTTCACATTGCAGCACGACTAGGACACTGTGATCTGATCAGCTATTTACTTTCCCATGGTGCTGATATCAACGCTCGTAATGAACGACAGGAAACCCCTGTTTTTAGTGCGGCCAAAAGCGGTCGTCATGATGCGGTTTGCCTTTTGATGGAGAAAGGGGCAAACATTTCCTTAACGAATGACGAGGGGAAATCACCTCTGTACATTGCTTCTGAAAAGGACTATAAACACGTTACTATCGTACTACGGGCGGATCTGAAAGATCTGCGTCACGCCAAGGCGGAGGCGGATGCAGAGCTCAGAAATAGACCACCCCCTGTTCCCTCTTCCAAGGAAATCATGGACCGTGCCGCGACGGATAAGTCTTTTAGCGAGATGATTCGCCGGGGCTCCCTCCCCCCTCCGACCCCCTCCCATCCAGGACCGATGGAAGTGGTGCCTATTCACGTCCCGGAGCCCAAGCAGCACACCCACGACCCCTTCACTGGGGCGTCCAAGGGACCTTGTCGCTCGTTAGAGGAGGTAGGCTACGACGAGCCGCCCCCGATCCCAAAAGAACTGCAAGGTCTCCCTCCCCCGAAGCCCCAACGCGTTGGTGGTACTTCAATGGTGGTAACAACAGAGGAAGGTGTGAAGCCGGCGATCCGTGTGAGTGATCTTATGGGGGAGCCGGAGACAGAGTTTTACGTTCCGCCCAAGAAGTAGCGAGGCGGCGTCTTGGGGGTCGTCCCTTTTTTCCTCTTCTTTCATCATTCTTTGACTATGTATTTATGTCCCTATACTTTGGGTTAGCCACAAAAAAAAAAAAAAAAGGATCTAGTCAAAATAGTGTAAAATAGAGCTAGTGTATTTTTCTTCCATTAAAATTAGCAAGATATTTCTGACCTTAACTCTCCTTTTCTCTCTTTTTTTTTTCGATTCTTTTTGTGGACAACTAGTAAAAAAGGCAATTATATTTCAGTATTATTTATTGGTAATGAAACAGAGAAGTTTACTTTTTTTAGGTGTTCTGTTTTCGTTGATTCTTATCAGCATTGTACAGGCAGAAACATATGAGGAAAAGCTACGCGAAATCCAAAAGAAAATTGCGGAACTAAAAGCAGCGAAAAATAATGGGACTTTAACGAAATTATCTGCGTCTAACGCCACCCCACCTAACGTGTCTGCCTCGACAGTAGTAAAGAACTCTTCATCCTCCGTAAATGGGACTGTTGCGGGGATAGGAAAAGACAAAGAAGAAGCCGAGCGCAAAAGACTGGAGGCTGAAGCGGAGAAAAAGCGTTTAGAGGAAGAAGCGGAACGTAAACGGCTAGAGGCTGAAGAAGCCGAGCGCAAAAGACTGGAGGAGGAAGCGGAGAAAAAGCGTTTAGAGGAAGAAGCGGAACGTAAACGGCTAGAGGCTGAAGAAGCCGAGCGCAAAAGACTGGAGCAAGAAGCGGAGCGTAAACGACTGGAGGAGGAGGAAGCCAAGAAAAGGCGACTCGAGGAGGAAGCCAAGCTTAAAAGAGAATCCCTGGAAACACAGCGAAGACGTCTAATAGAAGAGGTGAAGAAGCTCGAGGAGGCAGAAGCGGAGTTGAGGCGACTGGAAGCTGAGGCCGCTGCCGCAACTCCTGCGGCTTCCGAAAACAGGGAGGACGAGGAGGAGCTGAAAAAGCTGAAAGAGGCGGAGGCGGAATTAAGGCGACTGGAAGCCGAGGCAAAGGCTGTTGGGACCAACCCAACCCAAGCACCCAGTGAGGATCCCAAAGTGGAGACGGAAGCCCCGAACTCGACCACTCCTTCCACAGATGAAGAGTTGAAGAAGCTGGAAGAGGCGGAGGAGGAGTTAAGAAGATTAGCGGAGGAGTTCGCCGGATCTGCCAATGTACCTCAGAATACTACGCAGGAAGGGTCACCAGAGGTAACGGCGACCACGGAGGGAGAAGGGGAAGACGACGGAGAAGAGGACGAATATGAGTCTGGAGAGGAGGAGGACAGTGAGGAGGATGCGGAGGCCGAGGAGACTATTCGCCAAGAGGCAGCCGCTGCGGGTTCTACTACAGAAGGAAATGCTGCATCTAATGCACCAAGTGAGACCCTCCCTGAAACCGATCCTGAAATTCCCTCCAAGTATCAAGTGCCGACAGAGGAAATAAAGGTGGAGACCCGCATTGCAGACCCGGATCCCATACCTAATGCTTCTCTCTCAGAGAAACAGCGGGATATGGAAAATGTGGTCAAGACACTTGAACAAAAGTGTCTTGAGAGCGGGAAAAGTGCTTCGGTTTGTGAACAGTCTATAGAAGGGAGTGAAACACCGATCATGAAAGGTCGAGCCACCATTATTGGTACTATTCTTTTCATAGTCGCTGTAAGCATTATTCAGATCCTACGAGTAACACGAAAAAAGCCGACTACCGAAGCTAAGGAAGATCTACCAACCAACCAAGCACCAGAAGCCAGTAGGGCCCCTCCAACCCAACAGGCTCCTGGTGGTCACGTGAGTACTACTTCTTCTCCTCCTAATCCCCCTACTCTTGCGCAGCGGACCCCCAATCATGCCGTAGTCCCCCCGACTAGGGCACCTCCCTCCCCTCCTTCTACCACCACCACCACCAATCCCGTTCCCCCACCCTTTAACGGTCCAGTAAAGCGGAAGATGTTGTCTCCAAGCGCGCCAACGAACTTCGCTGGAGGTGGTGGCCCACCAGCCAGGGCGAACCCTCGCCCCGATTCGACTAGCCGTGATTGCAGTCAAGATGAAGAAGGGTTTCGTACGAACCACATACTAGAACAGCTTGGTGACTAACTACCACATTTGGGCTATGTAGCTAGTTAACCTTTTGTTTTTGTTTGCTGTATATAAACATATATAATTGTGCCTCTACACAGTTTTTTTCTTTTTTTTTCTTGCCTTTTGCTCTATTTTTTTTCTCCCTTTATTGGATACATCCCGTTCCTTTGACATGTTACTTTTTTTTCTCCCTCATGTTTCTTCTCCATAGTTTGCACTAGTCCGATTGGTCAATGTCGGCCCCTGAGGATGCGTGGAGGGTACTGTTCGACATTGCTCTTAGTCATGGAGATTCCCTTTCCACCAGTCAACTGACATTTAACGGGTTAGAGAACATGTTGAAATGTGCCCATTTTCTAGGACCGAGGTGCGGGATTTACCCCGAATATGTAGAACGGCTGTGGGAGCGATATTCGGTGCCTCTCGTTGCCAAAATAGTGGACACCACGGAGACGCCTCCGAAGGAGTATCTCTATACAAGAGGGGTGTTGAAGTTTTCCAGTTTCTCCGACATCATGAACTTACTCAGCGTGCGGTGCTATCAGACACACCTGTCGAACCGTTTGATTCAAGAAGGCAACGCGGATCTAAAAGAAGTTATCACCCTTTCCGCAGAGAACCGTATCAAGCTACGAGAATCAGTAGAGTACACCTCGCAACAGTATTTGCGACCCTACATTTACAACTACACTATTCATAAAAAGTCAATCGTGCGACTCGACTCGAGACTGAATCAGTGGCCAGACTACATTCAGCGTGTCGTGACACACATTATAGCCAGTTATCAAGACAGCGTTATCCTTCCTCTCTTTTCACAATTTTCAACCTACGAATCCACCGAAAAGCCAATGGATGTGAATGGCACCCTCTCGAGAGACCGCTACTTGGAGTTCTTGGACTTTGTGTTTGGAGATGCGTTTACTCCTATTCAACAGACCAGTGCCATCGCAGTGTTTGACTATGGACCGTTGTCCCGCACGTCGGATTGGCTAGGTTGCTCGCTACTGGTGAGAAATCCTGAATTCGATAAAAAGCTTCAAGAGACGTACCACCTCAACGATGAGGTACCACGTCGACTGGGGCTGGACAGTTTCATCGATGGATTATTGCTCCTCTCGGTTGTTGCCTATTCGGATCCGAGAAAGTTTCCTCATCATGTAACGATCTGTGCCAAAGTGTGGGGGTTGTTCGAGGAGTACCTCTGCCCCGCTGCTCATTGTTCCACCCTAGCGGTGGACCCCATCCTCACCGGTAGCTACAAAAGTTTAAAACCAGTCATTTCCCTCGTCTACCCTTTTCGGGTGCCTATTGAAATCGTCTCGTCCTTTTTGGTGGGAGGCGGAGGACTAGGGTGGAGCACGGTGAATAGTAATGAGGAGGACCCCCAACCGCCGATGCGCCCGCCACGAGTGATTATGCGGGAGTACGCCCAACGGGTGACTCAACAGGCGAAGGCACAGGAGGAAATGTTGAAGAAGGAATTTACTGCCGACGAGGACTACAGTTCCACCTCGGTTGCGGAAAAGGCAGCGAAGCTCTTCAACTCTCATTTTGATGCGTCTCGGGGAACCAAATATCAAGACTCTGCTATATTAGAGTCTACAAACAGCTGTTCGCTCTATATGAACGAAACCCTCCTTCCCCATCCTTTGCCGTGCGACCGGAATCACGTTGAGTTTGACGTCCCACCCTCTTTTCGGGATATTAGTGAGTTTCACCTCGCCGTGAATTTTGTGCCAAACGACGACCCCCGTTTAGCCTGTTCACTGGTGTTCACCCCGGTCCACAAAGTCAAGCTAACACTACGGAACGAGAAGGAGTTCACCACTGTGTACTGTGAGAGGGACTTGGTGCTCATGTCCTCCAGTGTTCAACAAATCGTAGAACTCAATGTGGTGAACCTACTGCGAAACATTTTTGACGAAGAAGTGCGTCGGGTCGAAAAAGAAGCGGAAGAGGGAGAAGGTGCTCCCCCGTCCAACTCTGTTGTCTCTCTCTCGTTAGACTCCTTTACTGAACTGTGTCAAAAATTGAATTTAGTCCATCACAGCTCCGACGTCAGCGCCACTCTCTCGTGCCGTACGGCCGTGGAGTACTACATTGCTGCCCAGCAGTCCGCCGGTGAAACTCTTGTTCTCCACGCCCATGATGGCACCACGACCCCGGTGATCGATTTTAACACGTTTGTTTGTCTTGTCGTGGAAGTGATTCTATTGCGTTCCGGTGCCACTGCGAAGGATATCCCGGATGTTTCTCACCTACTGCAGGTGGCGCTGACAAATTATGTGGAGAGTCTTGGGTCGAAAGGATCTCTGAAGGGTCAGAATGTTTTGGACGGAACGATGGGCAATAAAGCCCAATCTGTTCCGTACAACGGCAGAATTGATGTCCCTTATCAAATGTCACTGGAAAGGAGAAAGCGGAATACGGTGGAGAATGAGCAAAAGCGTCGTGAGTTGGTGGAGCAGCTGATCGAGAGACGAAGGAACCAACAGAGCGGGAAGTGTTGCCTTCTTCCTCCGTTTCCTTCTGAATTCAGTGTAACACCGGTTCTCTCCTTATTCCACCCCGAGGCGGAAGCCGAAGAAACGAAACGTATCCTGTTGGATGCCGTCGAGGGGATGAAGAATGACTTTTTCAACGACGAGGTTCAGATAAAACGACCTAACTTTTTGAACACAAAAATTTAACAATGTATACTACAGCAATTTTATCTTTTTTTTTTTTTAATCCTTCGAGGTGGTGACTCTCTGTCTCCCTCTTGTTATAAAGAGAGAAAGACTGAAGCTGTACCTTTTTATTTATTTTAAATAATACGTCTCTCCCCCCCTTTCCCCCCTTACCACTTTCTTAAAGAGAAATAGCAAGGAACATGTCTAGTCGAAAGTCCACCGAAAGGCAAAAGTTGTTGTCAAACTTGCAACTACTCAGTTTCGGTGCGACCTCTAGCGAGGAACAAATGAACGCGGTGGGGCAACTGTTTCATATTGACGTGGATGTTTTGGAGGACTACCTGTTACAGGTGACACACGTCTGTATTACGCATACCCATCCTCATATGCAACGTCACTTAGTCACCTTCATGTTATGGCTAGCTGGTCGATCGCTGTATCTTGCGCTGCGACTCTCGTGGATAGTGGATTCTGTATCGGATTTTTTTTTCGCCAACGGGATAGGGGATCAGATTAAACGCATCCAGGATAGAGTCGAAACGTTTGGGGTGAACCAGGATGAGAGTTTACCCCCGCCGTGGAATTCTGTAGATAAGAGTGTTAGTCCGTCCAAAACTAGGGAGGAGGGGAGGCACGCCTCCTCGTCGGGCGAAGGGGCGGGGATCGATGTGGGGATGGTAATGCGGAAGGAGCAGCGTGTCGCGATCTACAACGATGTCAAGTCGTTTGTTAGTTTCCTGACGGATCTGAGTGACCAGCTTCGGTTTTTTCCTGACCGTCCCAAAAGAAAACTGGAGCTTCGGAAAAGGCTCAAGGAGGTGAACACTTTACTTCCAGGGATGCGTTTGATTCACCCTTTAGGTAAGAGCACCGATCCGGTTCGGTGGATTGTGCAGATTGCGGTAGAAGAGTGCACGGTGTTTTCCTCTCGGGAACGGGCGCCTTATTTAATACGGTATGAAGTGATAGTAGACGATACCACGACAATGGGCGATCCCTCCAAGTCCAGACTTCGAAACCCGGATGGTAGCTTTAAAGTGTCCTCCACCTCGGAGGATATTTACCACCCCGAGACCCCCCCACCGCCGTCGGAGGAGAGCCCCGAGGTGCATTCTGAGGAGCCTATTTTCAAGGCGTTCGGGGAGTCGACCGTGGAGAGGGAAACTCGGCTGAGGGCAAATTCAATGTGGGGCAAGCACCCCAACTGGTCGGTGAGCTCGATGATAGTGAAGGCCGGTGATGACCTGCGACAGGAGGAGCTGGCTCTGCAACTGATCTACGTGTTTGATTCCATCTGGAGGGAGGATGGACTGACACTGCAGACCTACCCGTATACCGCCCTACCCACCAACGCAGACTCTGGGTTACTGGAGGTGGTGGAGAATTCCAACTCCATGGATGGAATCAAAAAGGCCTGTCACGTGTCCACCATTGACGTGTTTTACCCGATGGCGTTCGGCAACGGGGCCAGCTTCCGTGAGGCCCAGCGAAACTTCACCGAGTCGTTAGCGGCTTATAGTATCATTTCTTACCTTTTACAAATCAAGGACCGCCATAATGGTAATTTGATGATCACCAGAGACGGCCGACTAGTACACATTGATTTTGGGTTCTTCTTCACTACTTCCCCCGGAGGCATCAATTTTGAAAGTGCCCCATTCAAGCTATCCCAAGAGCTGATGGAGGTGATGGGGGGCGAAAGCGGGGAAATGTTTAACTACTTCAAAGTCCTCTTGTATCAAGGTCTGGAGGCGGCGAGGGATAAGTCGGAGGAAATTCTCGCCCTGGTTGCCCTTTTGATTCCGTTCAACTCAATGCCTTGCTTCGGCGCCGACCCTGCCTACGCGTTGGCCCAGTTGCAAAATCGATTTCGCTACGATCTTTACTCCGGGGCGGACTACGCTCTCTACGCGAAGGATCTTATCGCCAATAGCGCCGATAATTGGCGAACCCGAAAGTACGACCAGTTTCAAACGTTTCAAAATGGAATATTGTGAGAGAAGACATAATAGACGCCTCCAACGTACAGGGGGAGTGAACACCCCCCTTCCTTCAAATTCAGAATACAGCACGAAAACATTACATGTGTGAAAACTAGCGCTTTTTTTTTCTTTTGTTGTACTCAGTTTCATCTTTATGATTTTGAAGTTGTAGTGAATCCCCCCTTTTTTTTTCGGTTTATTACCGCTTTCAACTCGTATTTTCACTCCCTTTCTCTTTTTTCTTCTCTCTTTACAAAATAATAATAATGTAAGATGTCTCAGTCAAGGAACACCGTTCGTGTTTTGACGGAGAATCCTTTCCGAAGGGATGTTTTACGATGGTATAGAAAGTGTTTACAAGCCGCATTCACCGTTCCGTGGGATACAGATGCGGACGCTCTGTACGTTCTCGAAGAGACCAGAAGACTGTTCAACATGAATAAGAATATCACCGATGTCGAAAAGATACAAACTAAACTCAGAGAGGTGGAGATGCGGTATGAATTAGCCTTACACTATAGGATTCCTTATCCACGACCAACGAATAAACCCAGCGGTGCGATGCCGGAGAGCTCGGCTCCCTATGCCGCGTACTTGGATTCTTCTTACGATCATGCAGTGAACCCCCAGACAGGGGTGATTGAGGAGGGAAGTAATAACTTTGGGTTCCAGGGTGGGAAGGAAGATTCGGCGTACTTTGGGGAAGAAGTATTGGGGACGTCTGATGTGGAGGGACGCTCCGGCCGCTTCGATACGGAACCCGAACCTTCCTCTACCATACGCTAAAGAGTCACATTTACCCCTTTTTTTTTATATTATTTCTATTTTTTTGTTCTTGTCGCGTCTTTCATTGTTAAAACAGTGGTCTAACTTTTTTTTAACCTACGGTCATCTTTTCCATATTTTTTTTTTTGTTTACCGTTACATTCGTGAAAGGTACCTTTCTCATGACCAGTGACAGATTCTTGTTGAATTTGCGGTGGTGCCGCTTCGTGTGCACTCTTTTACTGATGGGTGAAGTGTCGTTGATTTCAGGAATTAGGGTAAACTTTTTATCCGACATTCACTATGACCCAGCCTACGGTACTGGGAATGGCTATGTCTGTCGTTCTGCTGATTCACCCCCTTTTGGGAAATATTCCTGTGATTCCCCTGATGCGCTGTTAAATCTTTTCATGGAAGATGCGGCCAAGAGAAACAGCTCCTTTACCCTCTACGGAGGGGACTTCCAACGACACGACTTCGATAAGAGTGGGAGCAGCGTGGAGGTGGTCTTCGGCACCGTGGCGGAGGCCCTTTCAACCCTTTCCCCTCCCATCGAGGGAGCTCCATCGGTAGTGTCCACAATGGGAAATAACGACTTGGAAAACAATTATGTATTTAACTGGAAAGCCCCTCACGAACCTGGACTAGAAAAAAGAGTGGACTCCCTCGTCAAGCATCAATTGTTGACCGTCTCAGAGTCCGCCGTCATGACACAATGCGGGTACTACGTGAGAGAAACACCCTCCTTAAACATTGTCGTCCTCCATACTCTGGTGTGGACCTACCGCCTTACCCCTGTCGTCCCGGAGAGTGTAGCCGACCCTTGCGGGCAGATGGCCTTTCTCTCTTCACAGTTGGTCAAAGCAAAACGGGAGGGAAAAAAGGTGTTTGTATTAGGACACATTCCTCCTATCCTAACAGTGTACGAGGTCACGACGAGAGGCTTCTTTTCCTCCGACAAGGAGGACATGTACTGGAAGCCAGTCTTCCGGGAAGCGTACTTTAAACTGATGAAGGAGTATGAGGACATTGTGGTCGTTCAGCTCTACGGGCATATCCACATGTTCTCTCAACTAGTGTCAGAGCACTCGGGATCCCCCGTCGTGGTGCTGCCTTCTATTTCCCCCATTTTCGGAAACGAACCCTCCTACTTGGTTGGTGAGTTTGATGAGGAGTGGAACCTCCAATCCCTTTATCAGCGCTACCTGGACCGTGAAACTGGAGAAGTGGTTCAGGGAATGAATTTAGTGGGGGCCATTGGTCTCCCTTATGGGTGGCGGCATCGAGACTATATCTGGAACGTCACGCAACGGTATCTAACCGACGCTTACTCGTGGAACGAATACAGACGGATTCAAAGTGGAGGCGTCATGACCAAAAACGCGTACACCGAATGTAACGACTTTTGTCGAGCTGTGGTGGTGTGCTCGCAACTTCACTCGAGTTACGAGGCGATTAAGCAATGTGTGAGCGAGGCGGCGGTCACCAGTAGCACCATCCCTGTCAATGCGTCCGGCTCGATTGTGACGTCGGTGTTAATTTTAGGGTGTGTGGCGGTGGTGTGTGGTATACTGATCGCCCGCTACTGGCTCCAACAGAATCGATTCAAGAGGGAATTTCATCCCTCTGATAATGACGCTCACGAGGAGACCGTTGAGATTCGTACCTTTGACCCCTTTGACACCACTCCCGCAAAGAGGGAAGTCCTTCGTCCGTCTGGGGATTCGGTTGTAGCTCCAAGGGAGGAACCACCAAACCTGGTCGAAATGACCCAGAAAACACGAGAATAAGAATGCTTTCTATGTTCCTCAGATACTTATGTTTTTTTTTTTTTTTTTTTTGCTCTGTTCTAACACCCTTTTCTGTTTATTTTTGGTTTCTTAATTCCCATTTTGCCACCACTGCTTCTGTTTCTCTTTCTCTCTCTCTCTCTCGTTTTTTTTTTCCTTTTGTTTCGCTCTAACACATATCCATAATAACAACAATAAAAGTTTTTTTGCCTTTATCCTTCCCCTACTTTTAAAACTCTCAAACTCTTTCCCCTTTAAAACATGTCTTCTACCTGCATTACGGTTGGAATCAACGAATCCGATAATATTGTGACGATCGTACTCATTCTCGGGTGCTTGGTGGCCGTTACCCTTATCATTATCCTCGTCTACCTCATCCCCCGAGTCCGCTCCGGTGAGGTGAAACTGAAGTTCCCTGATATTGATTGGCGTTCTGAGATTCTCAATACTACCTCCAAGAAGCAGAAGCAGGAACGGGAGGAGCGCATCGCCCAGCGCCGTGCGCAGAGAGAGCAGGCATCCGAAGAACTCACTCCCGAAATTCACAGCGACGACGTGGAAGTGCGTGTGAACGAAAGAGACTGAAATGCATCCCAGTGATGTTTCACCTTGTTCTCTTCCTCCTGTCAGAGGGTGGATAAAATGCTTTTTTTTTTATTATTTTCTTAACAATACAATAATATTTTCTTTTTTCGAGTCTTATATGATCATACCTCTCCCTGATATGAAAAAAAAAAAAAAGCTTAACAATGCTACTCTAATGTTCTTGTTATAGCGCTCCTCTGTTTCATTATACTTTCGCATTACTGAATTCACACATTCGGTTTTGCACAGTTGCTAAACAGTTTTTTTACTTTCTTTTATTTTTAATATTATAATTTTCTGTTTATAAATGCCTTCCTTTTAATACCGTTTATACCAAAAATGAAAGGATCTAAAAAAAAAATAATATCTAAAGGAAAAAATAAAAGTTGCACAATTGAACTCAAGAATTATTGCATTTATATATCTAGTTATATAAATTAAACTGAGTGCCCGTTGAAACTATTTAAATCAATCTATTAAAAAAAATATATTCGAACTTAAATTAATTTGCTCCTTTCTTTTTTCTTTAAAGTTCATCTTTAATTTCTGTTGAATATTACCTATTCGGTTACTGTTTCCTTCTTCCATTCTTTTTTTTTTTCTTTCTTTCTCCACTTTCTTTTCCTTTTCGTTTTACTTCTTTTCTATTTAAAGATATTTTGCCGGAAATATGGTTCACTCGTACGGTTACAAGTGCGGTACCCGCCACCTCTTCGCCAAGAAGTTCCGCAAGCACGGTGTCCCTTCCGTGTCTACGATTCTTGCCAACATCAAGGTCGGTGACTACGTCGACGTCGTGGCCGATGCCGCTGTGAGAGAAGGTATGCCTCACAAGTACTACCACGGCCGCACCGGTATTGTGTGGAACGTCACCCCTCGTGGCGTGGGCGTGATGATTAACAAGCCCGTCCGCAACCGCACTATCCGCAAGCGCATCTGCGTCCGCTTCGAGCACGTCCGCAAGTCTCGCTGCCAGGAGGCCTTCAAGGCCAAGGAGCACCAGTTCCAGCAGTACCTCGCCGACAAGAAGGCCGGTAAGACCCTTCCTCCTCTGAAGCAGAGCACCCGCAACGGTGGTGTGGTCCGCCCCAAGAACGTGGAGGTCCTTGCCCGCCGTGCCGAGGACTACGAGGCGATGATCCCTTACTAACGAATATACCATGTCCATTGATTTTAATTTTTATTATTCATTTACAAAAACAACAACAACAACAAGTTAATATATAGTGTGCATTTGCTTTATTTCTTTTAGGTATATTGCCGTTTTAGTTTGCGCTGATTCACAAATGGCCTCCTCTTTGTCTCTCTTTTTTTTTTTTTCTGTGTGTGTGTGTGCGTGTGTATGCTTGTTTCTCTTTTCGTATGCGCTCAGAAAAATAATAGTGATAGAGTTTTAAATGTTTCGAAGAGTCCCGCTTCGTTTGAACCCCAAGCCGAAGTCGTCGAGTAAGCTAAGTGGCGTCCTCAGTTGGTATCCCAAGCAGGGTGGTGAGTTCCTTGGTAACTTTGTTGCCGGGCATAATCTCTTCATTGCAGACACTCCTAAACGATTTGATAAGAATCACGCCAGACACTTTTCCCTGGTCGAGTCACTGACCATCACACCACTGTTTACGCTGACAATGGTACACTATTTCTCCGTCTTCTGCCAACACCCCAGCCGCGCGGCATTGGTGGGTCCCATGATGAACGAGTTAGGGAAGAAAACGGAAATGCAAAAGGAGTGGTTGTTAGTATTGCAAAAGAAGTCACCCATAGATGCGATTGCGTGGAGTGTGGGGATGCTGTCCTGTCAAATTGTTTTGTTCCCACTGTGGTTGATTGTGTCCTCTGCCGCACCGCAACTGGTTCACTCTACCATGTCACACGTCAATAATATACTAACTACCAAGTACGAGTGTACCAGTGAAGGGGCACCGCCTTTTGTTGCGACTCAAGTTCCGGTGTGCCGGGAAGCGATGGTGTTTCACGAGAAGCAAGAAGTACTTCCAACCGACTTTATGGCAGCCATCATCTTTCTACTGATCATTCTCTATGTGACTTCTTAGAGTAGGAGGTGTTCTTTTTTATTTTTTTTTTCACATTTTTTGAAATTATTATGGTTATAATTTTCTCCTTCACATTTCAAACTTTTTAATTCTAAACTTTGTTTAAATTTGGGCTGCCTCAATGCAGAGATCAACGTGTTGGAAGCGATGTTCTGTTCATAAAGTGAATAAATAAAAGAGTTCTGTTTTACTTTTAATTCTCCCTTCGTCTTTGATTTCTGGTGCATTTGTTGGCCTAAGTGGGGATTTGTTTGTTTAATTTTTTTTAAAAAAAAAAGAATATAAAGAACAAGAAAATAAAATGGGTAAGGAACCACCAAAGCGTAAACAAAGAGTTCGCATGACAAATAAGGCTCAGGAGGCGAAGAACTTTTCGTCGGTGAAGTTGCCTAGGAAGAGTGAGATTGCAGAGGTAAAGGCCAACGTAGACTCCATGTACAGTGGGGCAGCTGGAACCACTACCTCTGTGACCACTGGTTTCGATCCCATCCCGAATGACCCCATGTTCTATGTAGTGGAGAATTCCAAGTACTGGCCGCCGCCCTCTCTGCAAGAGTTGCAGGCCTCAACTGGTATAGTAGCGGACAACGACGGTTTCGACTCTTACGACCGAAGAGAAGATGACAATGCAGCAAAGATCGAACGGACAAAGATAGTGAAGGGAGTCATTAACCACCCCAGAGGCAAGCCGAGGAAAAACAAACACAGTCTTTTAGAGAGCAGCAGTGAGGAGGACGAGGCGTAACCTTTTTGATTATTTTATTTCCGTTTAACTAATATTATTTTATATAAGCCGTCTATGTGGGTGTTGGGGTGTTTCACTAGGGATTCCTTTCAACAATGTATAAGTAAAAGTTCCCTTTGTTTTCTGTTTTGCTTCGTAACTGTTTCTCCCCTCTTTTCCCTACCATGTTTTTTTTTTAATAATTTAAGGTGAGCGTATCGAAACTGTACATGAATGAGTAAGTTCGCGGCTATAAGAAATTGTATTAGTGAACTACTCTCTTCCGTAAGGGATGTGTTTCCGGAAAATAGTATATCTCCTTCCTCACATAAGCTTCCCTCCACCACCCTTACCGCATTGGTGATTGACCGACTCTCCCAGGTTTTCCCTCAATGGGGAGTGCAGCTAAAGGAGTGTAGTCCGGAGGAACTCAAAGTTCTGTTTATGATTCGTAGAATTCATTCTAAGAGTCCCTCTACCTCACCCTTTGCTTTGCAACAGGAAGTGAGCAATGTAATTGCCAGGAGACTGGGGTTACCCTCGCATTACGAGTGGAGGGTCACAGGGGATGGGGGTGGGCGAGACTCTGGCGAGTCGTTGCGGCAATTTCTATGGCCCACAAGCGTTTCTAGCTCATCCTCTGCCTCTTCGAGTCTGTCGGCGTCATCGTCGTCCGTTGCCCCCACCACCGCGGTGTACGCTTTCTCGAAAAAAGAACCGGCCAGTGTAAACGGAGGTGGATTTATGTTTTCCAGCTCCACGGAGTGTTACGTTTCATTGCTGAATACCGTAAAACATCAAGGGTTGCATCGGTGCAGTGGGGGTCAGTGGCAACGAGGAAAGGATCCTCATCTTTTCCAGTCCTTGGTGATTTACTGTAGTGATCAAGTGGACCCGTTGTTCGTATCTTGTGCGCGCCTTTTGGGGTTTCATCACATCCGAACTCTACAAACCGTAGTGGACGTGGACACAAAGAACTTCTCTCTCTCTGTGGATCAGCTAAAATCGAAGGTGGCAGAGGATTTGGCGCATGGCCTCTTCCCTTGTATGATGGTGGGCGTACTGGGAAGTGGGTACAGCGGCGCGGTGGACCCGCTGGAGAGACTCTCTGACTTTTGTCGCCGGACAGGCGTTTGGTTTCACGTGGATGCAACGTATTGTGGAATGTCTCTGTTTCACTATCAGCGTACGGTGGGGCGTATTCCGGTTGCGGATTCTTTGTATACCAGTTTCACTAAAGCCTACACACCGGAATACTTGTTGACGTCCTGTCCTTTGGGTACAGACTGTCTTTTTCTACAAGATACCAGAAAACTGGTAGTGTCACAGCATCAATTCATGGAAGCGAGAACTAGTGAATCCTATAATTTTATTCATAGCATGACCCACAATAGCTCTCTGGGACCTGTGTTAACGGACAACAGCAGTGCAGTGTTGTTTCATGCATTGGATCTCTTGAGTGAAACCACTACATCCCTTGTGTCTGGCCGTTTATTACAAGTAGAACAGTTTTTTGCGGCGTTACGCCAACATGTACTGCGTGACGGACGCTTTGAGGCCCCCTTTGACGCCTCTTGGCTCGGGGTCCTACTGATTCGATGGATAATGCTACCCGATGAACACACCCGTGAGTTAGCCGCGCAGTATGCAGAGAGCTTGAGGGAAACTCACGCTGCCTCTAACCTCTCTGTGGAGGTTGGAGTCACCACCATACAAAGGCGTGCGTGGTTGTCTATTCGCATCACCAGTCCACCACTGGACCCCATCCAAGACAGTCTCAACGTGTTTGAGCATTTCAAAAAGAGTGTCGACCTTGTGTATAGGGTTTCCTCCTAAAGGCAGGATCTTCATCTATTTTTTTTTTGTCTGTTTCCTGTTCTCCACTTTCTTTACTATTATTAACCTTTTCAGATAGTGGTAGTCATCTCCGTCCAACATTTTTTTTACCCGTTTCTGCTGCTAGCTGCATCTTAAATTATATAGATAGCTTGCTTTATGAAATGTAGAGGAGTTCCTCGGAGCACACTTCAATGGGCTTCTACACCTTTTAAGAATGGTCTAAGCGCTAGGTGCTTCAGCGTGCTTACTGTCACGCGTCCTTTACGGCGTGCGGTGTTTAAGCCGTCCGATATTGTCGACATGCTGGGGAGCGAGTCTCCCACCAAACAGGGACTGGGTTCCATACAGACGAGTTTATTTGACGACCCCACCGGCGGTCTGTCTAGTGGGCCGGCGGAGGAACTTACCACCTCTGAAATCGAAGCCATGATGCGAGAGAAAATAGCAGTGTATTCCCCTACCACGTATTACATTCTCTACACCTCTCTGGTCGACTTGGTGTATTTACTGATCAAGGTAGAAGGCCGCAGTGCATCGTCGGTGGAGCAAGGTTGGGCCGAAGTGTTTAGTACTTACTTTAGTGATGGATCCACATTGGTCAAGGATCCTTTGTTCATGTCTCGCGCGATGGGTGAAACAAAGTGGGACCTTTTTGTTCACGAACTCGAGAGTTACACCGCTGGAATAGAGGAAGTGTTGCCCCTCTTGAGAACAGTAACTAAATATAAATTAAACAAGGAGGTGCATGTTCCACTCTTTCGCCAGCTTTCACTCGATTTGTTGGATCCCATTAAAAAGAAAGAAACGTTAACCGCCTTGCCGGGACTGATTCTAGGTCTCGCCAACGGAAAAGGACCTTCGTCTCTTACTCTGCCTAGCTCACAGGCAGAACGCAGTTTGGCAGTTTCTGAAATTTTTCTCTCTACTGCGGAAGAAACCGGTAACACAGAGTTGGCTTTTCTGAGCCTACAACTCCTTCGGGCGAACGGAATCGCCTCTCCCTTCTTCCTTCAAAAAAGGCTGGCCAATGTGTTTTCGGCGTCAGCGCGCCTACAAAACGACTGGCAGATGCGCTACACTGGCCAACTAGCTGAGTGTCTCCCAAAGTGGATGGAGTACTATAAAAAAGTACATCTGGATAATCGAAAAGCGCTGGAAAGACGTGTTCTGCCGTCGCAGTCGGAACAGGAAACCCGTACTGAGCGGGAAGCTGTGGACTCTGACGAGAATTTGTACTTTTCAAGAACCAAGGAGGATACAGTGGTGAGTAAGTTACTAGAGGATAATATTGACAAGGCGGTTCGCTCCAAGGTAGGAAACAATGCACTTCCAATCGGGTGGAAAAAGAAAGAAAAGACAACCTCTAAGCCGAAGGAAAAAAAGAAGACCGTGAAGGTGGAAGATGTTAATGAAATTGACGAGGACGATGACAATATTGTTGAAATGAGCTTCTGATCACACACACACGTATCGTATGTATACGTTATTAATATTATTATTATTATTAACACTGTTATTACTGTTTTCGTTCTCTTTTTTTTTTTTTTCTGCGTGTGTGTGTGTGTGTGTGTGAAGTTTTGATCACTCAGCATCTATAATGTATACACTATTTCTTTTCTTCTTTTTTTCTGTTCACCCCTTTGCTTCTTCTTCTACTCCCGAACGTTATTAGTAATTTGATATAGCAGTAGTGGTCAATGGGCATTTTAGGTCTCAGAAAATTTATAGACTCGTGTGGATGTACCCGATTACTACCAGTTCCGCTCAATCCTCAAGAAGAGAAAGTGCGGAGTAAACAACGTCGACCTTACGATGAGTCCGTTACGAATGAAGCGAATTACCCTCCCGTAGTAGACCACGTCCTTATTGATATGAATTGTATAATCCACTCGTGCTTTGAGAAGGGAAACTTGGCGTCCATGTCTAGACGGGAACTATTACAGTTAGTGGTGGACAGGGTGAAGGTACTAGTCACACAGGTGGTGGAACCGAGTCGCACGCTGACGTTTTGCATCGATGGACCCGCACCTGTAGCAAAGTTACAAACTCAGCGCTTACGACGCCGCAAAGTGTCCCTGATTGACGCGGTGGAGCGAAACAACACCTCCCAAACGTTGTCCTCCCTAGATATCACCGCCGGGTCTCTCTTTCTCGTCGAGCTAGAAAACGTTATTGCAGAAGCGTTTAAGCCCAACGAAGGACGTGGTTTCCTTTCTGATCGATGCGCGGTCTTTCTCCATGGTTCCACGGTACCCGGTGAAGGAGAGGCGAAAATTTCTCGTGCACTTTCGTTTTTAGCGGGGAATGTTAGTGAAGAAGACTTGGAGGCGTGTTCATTGCACCACATTACAAGGTATAACCCAGACGATGTAGTGGTTGTAATTGGCAATGATATTGATTTGGTTTTGACGTGTATTGGGGCCACGTTTTATCACAATATAAACGTCATAGGTCCCTCCTCTCTTCAACTCATCAATGTTGGCGAAGTACTCTATCGTTGGTTAGTTTCCTCCTCCACAGTTGGTGGGGATGCCAGTAGAATAGTGCCAACGCAACTACCCTCCGTACGGGTGGACTTTGTGTTTCTATTCCTTCTGAACGGAGGGGACCACTACGTTGGGGTTGGCGATGTGGCTTCTCAACTGTGGCGTCGCTACCGCTCAGTCCGTTCGGCTCACCCCAATTCTAGCTTGATCTCACCCGACTTGAGTGGCGTTAATATTGATTTTCTGGTAGATGTGTTGAGTGCGGATGGCTATACAGGAGAGGCGTCTCACGAGATTGGATTGGATTTGTTGAAGGCCTCTCTATGGGCGTTGTGCGTCGTCGTTACTGGAGTCTGTCCAGACTACCAGTTTATTCCTCCCTCGGGAAGTCCCACACTCAGCCACTTGAAGTCTGCTGCACTATACTGCAAGCGTAAAAGAAAAGAAATTCGACTACAGTTCAAAGACGAATCCGTTCCCCTTACCCCTCTTGAAACCTACGTCGCTCTGATGCCCTCCGAGGCGGCCTTGCCCAGGTCCGTATCCACTACCTTGAGAACGCCTCAGTACCGTTCGCTGTCCAAAAAATTGATGGAAAGTAACGATGTAGGGCAGATAACCGAAGCCGCGAAAGCAGCGGTGGAGGCGAGTGCCGCTTTGCTGAGTCCGACGGAATGTTTTCTACGCCAGTTCACTTCCCCGGTGTATTTGAACTATCTTCCGCCCAAAAAACGTACGTCTCGTTACCTTCAACACCGCTTATCCAAGAAAGGGGGAGAGGTCCCCGACGAGGCGGTGCCCGTGGTACGGCGTATTCATATCCCTAGCTACTTTGACTATACGCACTTCTCCTACCCCGTCAGCAGTTTAACGTTTAAGGACAGCTTCGCTCCAGTATTAAACGCCGAGGAGGAGAGTGAGCCAAAGGAAAGACGTGTCGCAGTGAACACAGTTGCGTTAAAGGCAAAGAAGGACCCCAAAGCGCAGAAAATCGAGCAGTTGCTCGACAGAGCTTCCGCACTGCGTGCCAATCTGTCACAGTCCTCTGGGGAAGGGAAGCGGAAGCGTGACTCGGAACAGACCGAAAAGGAAATCAAAAGAATAAAGCGTAGAATTAACAGGATGCAGCAAAAGGAATCCAAAATGGTACGTCAAACGGAATTATTAGACGACAGTTTGCCTATCGACGGGAGCTTCATTGAGATGCTTCAAAAGTTTGTTGGAGATCCTAAAGTAGTCAAGGATCTTTTGTCAGAGAGTGAGAAGGGAAATAAAAACGATTAATTCATATAATGCATATACATACATATATATTGACGTTGTTGGTGTGTTTATGTGTATGTATTGGTATGCTCACCATAAATATGTTTTCTTCTGTATTTATGCATTTGTGACGCTGGGTCTCCAGTACTCTTTATTTTTCAGTGTCGATAGTGCCCCTCTTCCCCCACCCTCCTTTTTTTTTTATATATTACCCTGGTTGTTAAACAGGTAGGTACACATTTATTAAACGTTTCAATTTTAAAACAAGGAAAGAAAATCAACTTTGTAACTGGTAGTTTAACCACTTTACACACCTCCAAGACACACACACACACACACACACACACATACACCTGCATACATTAATCACATACCAAGTAGAGAGAAAATAGGTCATTACAAAACCCAATTATCATGTCGTCAGCGAGTGATACCGACCAGGTGGATGAAGTCCAAAAGGACACGGAAGGTCTTCCCTATATGGCAGAGAAGGCAGCCTCGGCTACCTTTTGCTCCGGTCGTCGTCACACTAGAATAGTCGTAACGCAGCCGTCTAGTTCACCCGCACCGAGAGGAAACGCGTCTTCTTCGTCCGTGTTTCGGTATCGAACGGACCTTGACAAAGCCGTCATTCATTTTATGTTTGAACGGAATATGCCGCATTGCGAGGAGTTGGTAGTTCCGTACAGCAACCCCGAAGACCGTTACACGGACACTCACGTCGGTCAGTGGAATTTTTTCTGGATGAGTGTAGTTCGAATTAGGGCGGTTTTTTCAACCGCAGAGTTTCGCCTTCAGGATAACCAAATTATCAATCATTTTCCAAACCACTATGAGTTAACTAGAAAAGACTTGATGTATAAAAATATTAAGCGGTATCTCCGGGACACCCAACTCTCGGGCAAAACCAAAACACTAGAGTTAACCTTATCCAAGAACTGGTCGGCATGCGGCCCGAACCGTGCCACGGCGGAAAAGTGTTCCAGTACCTATTCCTTCGCGGATGGTGTCCCCATCACTTACAACATGCCCAACGACATGAGTATGTTCATTGAGGAGTATAAGAGGAGGCCAGGGACATCGTGGATTGTAAAACCCACTTCGAGATCTCAAGGAAAGGGTATTTTTATAGTAAATCGTATTCAACAGCTAACCCGCTGGATGAAGGACAAAAAAGAAGCGGAACGGGAGAACGCCCAGAATACCTTGTTGTCTTACCCCAGTTATGGGAAAGGGGCGACCGCCGCCCCGCCGAGTACAAGCACTCCCTCTAAAGAAGTACAGAATATGCTGGGACCTTTTATCGTCAGCAAGTACATTGCCAAGCCACTTCTTATCGGTCAGCGAAAGTTTGATCTCCGGCTTTACGTTTTGGTGACTTCTTTTAAACCGTTAGTGGCGTATCTTCACCGAGATGGATTCGCTCGCTTCTGTGCGACACGTTACGAAGGGGACAACTTCTCCGATGATTCTTTAGGCTCTCATCTTACGAATGTGGCCTTACAAAAGGGAGACGAGCACTATAACACTACCCACGGCGGTAAGTGGTCTTTTAGAAACGTTCTGTTATACATTCAAAATCGTTATGGGGCGTATGTCAGTGAGGGTTTAGCGGCTAGTATAGAGTTTTTAATTTATCATTCGTTAAAGGCAATGGACAATGTAATGTTCAATGACAAGCACTCTTTTGAACTGTACGGCTACGATATCCTCATCGACGAGGACATTCGTCCTCACTTGATTGAGGTGAATGCGTCCCCCTCTCTTTCCGTCACCACCACGTCCGATCGACAGATGAAGGAAGAAGTGCTGAGTGACACGGTGAAGATTGTGTTTCCTCCTGGGTATCCCAATAATAAATCCGTGCCTTACTGGGAACATCGGTTAAGAACAGATTTGGCCACGAAACAGAATACTGGGTTCAAACTACTTCAATTTTAACTTCTTCACGTTGATGTGTTGCTGTTGCTAGTGTTATAGGTGTTTTTTTTTTTTGTTGTTGTTTCACTTTTTTAAGTTCAATTGTATGTAGTTCATTTTATTTATTTTCTAAAGTTACAGTATTCTCCCTTGAAGCATTTGCTGTTGTCCACCTATGTTCTTACCCCCAATCTCTCTGTCTTCAGTTATAGAATTGTATAACCAAGAATCATTGTCTACAAAGCTTACAAATTTTTATTTTGTGTGCGTTCTACTCTACATATTTAGTCATTCATCGTCATGAAGACCGCTATAGTAAACAGTGGAACCTGGCGGTTGAGAACGGCTTTGAGGATGTCTACTATGGTTAGTATTCGAACATCGTCGTCGTCGTCGTCGTCATCGTCTTCATCAACAGTTACGACGGAGGGTTTGAAGAAGCACGTTGACTTTTTAACCTCTGAACTGGCTACACACAAGCAGATTGTCAAGGATTTGCTGAAAATGATAGATCATGCAAAGTACGGGGAGGAGCTCAAAAAAATGAATCTAAACCTGGAGGGTGGCGGTGGTTTCTTTGTCCCCCGCAATAGCACGGAGCTAATGCGTGCCCTCCAAACCCCAGGGGCACGTATTACTCTGGAGAAAGATGCCACCTACCTATTATCTGAACCGATTTACTTAAAGAAGACGAATATCTCCATTAATGGTAACGGGGCTTCTATTATTGGACGTTTCATAGTTCACGATAACTCTACCTTTTCTGCCTCTGACACCTTCTTTTACCATTTCGGGGGCCGTGTGCTAAAGAAGGTGTCGGATTCTGCCACCAACTCCCTCAGGGATAAGGATTCTCAGCCCTTGTTTGATGTTACGAAAGAAAGTCAAATATTTTTGCGGAAGTGTGTGCTGTGCGGGGCACGGGATGGGGTGTACCTGGGGATCAAGTCTTATGCTAGCATTCGTTCTTGTAAAGTGCTCAACTGTGTCCGAGGGGTCTATGAGGGAGTAGGCTGCAGTGTGGATGTGGAAGGGTCCCTGTTTGCCAGCAACATTTTTCACGCCGTATTATTGGGACCTAAAAAAGGTTCTGAATACACCCAGTGGCTGGCTGGTAATTCACAGTTTCTGCCCAAGGTACCAGAGGAGGAGTGTTTGTGCCCACGTGGTTACATCTGCGAACCGCCGTTTGCGATCCGAGAAAATAGGGCCGACGTGGCTCTCGACCACGACCCTATTTCGGATACGTACGAAGCGTTTCTCAAGGAGGGTAAACCGATTGAGCTACCAGAGACACACCGCACCACCGGTCTCTCCGATCCCGTTTACTAAACACATCAAAAACATATAAGAATAATACTAATGAGTATACTGATAATAAAAAAATAATTAATAATAAATGCTATCGTTTGGTCCCTCGTGGACCTGTTTTTTTTTTTTTTTCTTCCTCGCCATTGTAACTTCCATTGTTTACAAAATCAAAACATTTTTACTTATTTAAAGGGAAATTAAAAAAAAAACACTAAATATTTGTTAAAGTGTTTGCTTTTGCCTTTTTTTTTTCAAATTTGGTGGTTCGATTGGTATTTTTTTTCCCCCCTCTCTCTCTCTCTACTTCCCTGTTGGTTTTTGTTTGGGCTCTTACCTTTTTTTTTTTTTTCTTCGTGTGTTTCTGTGCGTTAGTGTCAAGAACCCGTATTCCTCTGCGATGGAATGTGAAACGGAGTGCTGCCGCAAAGAGTGTAGGAATGGAGAAAAAAGTGACTTGTCCTTTACACCGTTTCGACAGGTGGAGAAAAAATATAAACTGATGCAGTATTCAAAGCGGGAAGCCAAGCGCCGTGAGACTCCCTCTACTGACTTTTCGGAGGTGGTGGATTTTTTAAACTTGGAAAACAATAGTCCTACTAACCGAGCGCTAATCCATGGGGTGACCGGGGGTGGGGTAGCCGAGGGCCTAAAATGTTTTACCTTTGGCGGGGTACCAGGTTTATTGATCTTCCCTGGTGCGTTAACGGCGGAGGAACAGTGCCATTTGTGTAGAGAGGCTATTCTCTCGTACGGAGACTCTTCCCTGCACCCCAATATTATTAGTACTCACGCCAAGAAGCCGGAGGAGACGCAATGCTACCAGCCACCGATGCGGTGGTCAACGTTAGGGTTCAGCTACGAATGGACTACCAAAACCTACGACAGGGTGAAATACTCAAAGTTTCCTCCCCTCGTTCGGGATAAAATGAAGTATTTAATGCAACTCGTAAACACGGTTCACCAGGACAGCTTCGTTCTTTTTCCTTCTGGCGACCACCCCACCACCGTCCCGCCCCCACACTACGAACCCCAAACAGCCATCGTGAACTACTACCCGGTGGGGTCCATGATGATGTGCCACCAGGACATCAGTGAAGAGACGTTGGATCGTCCCCTTGTCAGTGTCTCGCTGGGCTGTTCCTGTGTATTTCTCATGGGAACCAACAGTCGGGAGGACGTCCCATTCGCCTTTGTGCTGCGCAGTGGAGACGTGGTGGCTTTTTCGGGGCCCTCAAGAACGGCGTTTCACTCGGTGCCTCGGATTCTAGATGATTGCCCCGACTATTTAACCATCCCAGAGGAGGAACTCACGGAGGAGGAGGCTGCGGCGTACGATAACCACGTATACTACCGACACAAGTCCCCTGACGGTAGTTTCGTGCCCGTCCAAAAGGAAGAAATGAGCGAAGCAGAAAAGGAACGGTACTGGAGGTTGTGTATGCGACACATGCGTGTGAACATTAACGCCCGTCAAGTCTACGAGGAGGAATGTCCTTTTATCTTTTAAACAAAGTTCTCACACATGGTAACTGGCCCTCTAAAGAGGACTGCGTCGGCTGATAGTCGCAATCCAATGGCCTATCAATACCACTGTACGCTTTTTCTGTTTTAGTGAAATAGTACCCAGTACAGGTCGTACGACTGTTTGGAGTAAACACCTCCTGTATGCACAGTCCCATCCCCCCTCCTTTCCCCTCTTCTGTCTATTTCCCAACTCTAAATACTAGTAGTTCCTTCTTCGACCTCTATCAAGAATGCGCCACACTTTAAAGCGGTTCGCGAACCAGATGAAGGACCTGGAATTAAAAAAATTAGTCACCTCCAATGCAATGCTTTCAACCCAGAGAAACGAAAACGAGTTTTTGGATAGTGTCTTTTCCGGTGCCAGTACCGAGGATCTCGGCGTGTGTGACTCCTCGCCTTACGCATTGGTGCGTCAATCTATTTACGAAGGAAGCAATAAGCAGGCTTGGCTGGATCTGCGTCAGGGGTACTGTCACTTGTGTGAAGAACCTCTTGGTGGTACTCCTGGGCTGCATATAGGAGATCGAGATCACATGTCACGACAGTACTTTTTGTATCTCTACGCATCGTATCCTCGACGAGTACGACTCCCTGCAAAGGGAACGGAGATGTCCTCCGCTGAATACTCTGCAGAGCCAAATTGGTCTAATATTGACGTGTTGAACGATGTGTCGGAGTGGTGCCCCCCTTTGTACTACTACGCTTCTTATCATTTAGGAATGGACCATCTGCATGTGGCGGACGACGCGGTTCGACGTGCCGAATTAGAAGCGCTGTTGCTGTACCTCACCGAGCCACCCCACCAGGCGCTGCCCCACGTGTTACAAGGCGAGAGTCCTCTTCAGTTTTGGTACAGTGGGGAGAGAATGTGGAAGTACTACATAAATCGTCTCATCACCCAAATATTCCCCCCCGCCTCCGCCGGAGTGCTGACGAGCTTTACCCAAAAGTGCTGGGGTCGATCGAACGGGGAAAGAATGTATGATGCCCTAAGAATGCAAAAAATAAAGGCCCACTTTGGATGGTCGCCTTATGTGAGTAGGGAAAAAAAAGCCTTTTTTATGCGACAACTTATATGGGAGTTGATGAGTGCGGAAGAGAGAGATGACATTGATGAGTATACAAAGCATTTGGCGTCTCTAGCACTCCAGCGTCTGGCGTTTGAAATGGTGTTTCTTCAATCTATGGAGTTTATGAACCGTGTTCAGGGTGTGTATTATAAATTAGGGCGACCGACGACGGAGGATTTAAAGGCGATGAATCTGCTTTAAGCGAGTACGAATATGTTAAATTAATGTAGAAACGCTACTCCATTATATATTTTTTTTATTACCAACACTACGGTTATATATATATATATATATATATATATATATTAGTCGTTCTACCCATCATTCCCCACTTTTTTTTATTTTGTTCTATGTAAACTGAAGCAATTGAGAGAAAGTCAATGTATCTACTCGAAGTCAATCACGGTGGTGGTGAGGTGCACCACTACTTTTTGCTCCCTGGTGAAAGCTACGAAGTTGGAAGAAAGGAGTGCCGTCTGCTACTTCCTGCCAATGAGCCGTCTATATCGAGACACCATGCCACCATTGTGGTAAGTCCGTTACAAACAGCGTCCGTCTTTGACCCTAAAAAGCAGTTGGACGTCTGTATTCAGGACTTTTCAAAACACGGCACATTTGTGGACCGGGAAAGAATAGGAAAAGATAACTCCCGTTTCATCTACCCTGAAGATCGGATTCGTTTTGGCATAAAGGTCACTGCTCGAATCATGCCCATGACACTTGTCTTGACCGTTTCACCAGACACCTCGAATGAGTTCCTGGAGGAAGTGGTTCAGTGTGCCGCGCAGTTAGGGGCTTATGTGTCCGAGGAGTGTGTTCCCTCCCCAGGCGAGTATTACGATAAGCACACCAACTGTTTGGGGTTTCTCTACGTCGCCCCGGAAAAGTTTTCCATGGACCAGTCAATGATGGTGGCCTTGGGGTACGGCTACACTTTGGTCACTATTGGTTATCTAAACTCCCTCCTGAAGGACTTGAAGTCCAACGACACACTGATGCCCTCGGAGTTTCCACCACCCCTTCCTCCCACCCCTTCTTCCCTCGCCCTTCGTAACGTACACTACCGCCGCCCGGTACAGACATTCTACTCTGTCGTGGAGTTCTTATCGGTCGGAAGTCCCGCGTCCTCTACTGTGTTTTCAAACTACCGATTCCTACTTATTGACGAGGCCATCATCTCGGTGTATCAAGAAGTCATTGAGCTGTTCAAAGGAACCGTGTCTGTGATTCAACCCGCCGATGTGAAGCACCAAGAGGTTTCCACGGACAAAAAAGAAGTCGTGGTCCTCAGTGAGGCCGACTTCAACGCTGTCTCCGATGTTATTTTGTGCAATTCGGAGGTGGATGGGTCCTCCTCCCCTTTGATCCAGCACTACGTTACCCTCTACAAAAAGTATTACTGCCTTGTCCCAGAGGAAAACATCCACTTATCCCTCTACCGCGACGACCCCAAGGAAATCTGTGAAAAATCCAACGCCTGCTACTTGCGCTGTCTTCCTGAAAGTGAAGGCGGGGAGCCCGCCCCTACTGTCCCAGAGGTGAAGAAGACATCCAGTAATCTCCCGGAAAGGTCCAGATCGGATGTAAGACGTACGGAGCCGAAAGACCCCAGCGTCAAGGAAGCCTCGCCCGACATCCAACCCGTTAGCCGGGACGCATCAGAAGCCCATAATACACAAAATACCCAAGAGGAAACAGTGGAGGAAAAGAGAAACAGTAGACGGTCGTCCATTCGGGGGGAAGGTGGGGAAGATGGTCCCAAAGAAGGAGCACGTCGACTACCCCCCAAGGCTGGGGAACGGAGGGCGCTCCAACGACAGCCCTTGGGCCCAGAACCCCTTGAAACGCCAAACAACTTAAACGAATACTACCAAAACTTAGAAAAGTCCCCACGGGAAGCGGATCCGGATACTACTACTACTACTACTACTAACGAACGGGGTTCCGGTAGAGCCACGATGGAGGATAAGCGGCCGGTGGTGCTCCATGCCGCCACCCAGGTTCAAGGCTCTCCTCGTCAACGGGTAGATGCGGTCAAAATTCATTCTGATCCCAACAACCAGCCTGCAAAGGAACCCGAAGCCAAGCCCGTCAGCGCAGAGAGTACGGAAAGTAAAGCGAAGCGTCCTAAACGGCAGATTGTACGCCGTGAGTCGGTCAGCGTTCGAGGCACCTCATCGGTGACCCGTCGGGCGTCCACTAGCGCTTCTTTTCAACGACAAGACAGCTTACGCAATAAGGAAACCCCACACCGAATGACTACTCCACGAATGAGTAGTAGTGTGCCACGCAACCGTACGGGCGGACACCCTGCGGCGCCGACTAGCAGCCGCAATCGCTCCCCGAAAGAACGCTCCAAATCGGCCTCCAAAGAGAAGGAAGGTAGCAGAGATCCGGTGCGTAGTTATCACACCCGTGTTTCCAACGCCTCCAACAGCAACCCAGGACAGATTCCAGGCTTACGGTCCAGTAACGTGACCACCGCGGAGGGGGCTGCCGCGGATACCGCACTCCGACGAAAATGCGTCGAGTTTACGCGAAACTTTCTAGACAATTTTACCACCGATGTAGAAAAAGTTACGCGGTCCATTTTACGTCAAACATACGTAGAGTCTGCCAATCAGAGGTTTCTAGAAGAAGGAATACAAGATTTACATCAGTTCCTCCAACAAATGTCTCAGGCGGAACAGGAGATCCCCCCTCTTTACTCCTCGGAGGAAACACGGAAGAGTTGCCACGATATACGGCAAAAGGCCACCTATATTCTTAGAAAAATAAAGGGAACTTATGAATCTGTGAAAACGAAGCCCCCGCCGTGTCTTTTAAAGGCAAGAGATGCCATCAGCATGAGACCCACTTCCCCAAAGAAAGGCAACCGGTATGCATCCCTCTCGAACGAATCGGCTCGCCGTAGTGGTAGTGGCCCTTAAAAACACTTCGTTGAAGTCAAAGTGAATCCATTCCAAAGGCAAAAAAAAAAAAAAAACATTAAAAGAAAGAAGCAGTATTGAACGAGTAGTTACGTTGTTAATATTGGTTTTGTAGTACATTTCCATGGTCATCGTCATAAATTTTTTTTCCACCCCCTCTATTCCACCAAACTTTAGAGTCCCATAAATATTTTCTCTGTAATCTTTTACGACCCGTTAGTGTCATCTAAGATGCGATTGAACGAGTCGTAATTGCCTACCGACCGTATTGTTGCGGAAATTTAAATGGTTCGCTCAAGCATTATTTTTTTTTTTTTTACCCCTTTTTTTTTTCTCGTCACCATTGTTTTTCACTTTACTTTGTCACTATTATGACTTTCTTTTCTTCTCTCTCTTTGCCCCTCCAAATCGTGTTTTTCCTGTTTACGGTTTTACACTCCACTCTAGTGCAAACCAGTACCACTATGCAAAACTACCGTGAAAAATTGAACACAACGCAACGCGTACACGCGGTTCTGTTTCGCCCAATCGAACAGGCGGGGACGGTAATAAAGGCGTTTCGTGGTTTGATGATGGTGCACCGTGGGGTGCGAAATGTAAACTCGGTCTATCTCGACCCGACGAGTCGCCAAGTGTTAGAAAGCGGCAACACAGAGGGCTCAACGCTAGAGGTAAAACAAATACTATTAGATCCTTCAATGTGGCCTGTTAAAGATGACGAAGCCAGTGGAGTTGGGAATGGGTTAAAAGTGGTAGATGAATGTGCTGGAGACCCTGTGTTGCCACCAACTGTAGCTTCCGTGGTGGAAGCACTTAAAGGAAGCGGTATTCTGATGTGCTTTACAGTGGCGGATGTTCATTTGTCGTATAAGAACTACACCATGCCTGAAATATTAAAAACAATTCTTCAGGAAGATAGTGCTAACAAGGACCTAGTGGCGCTTAGCGGGTTCGAAGAGGTCGGTCATATTGCTCATGTGAATCTATCCAAGGCGCATTTGCCCTTCAAGTATACAATTGGGGATATCATCGTTGACTGTAACCCATCGGTGGGCGTGGTCGTCAATGAGGTGGCATCCATCAGCAGTGTGTTCCGTGAGTTCCCTTTAGAGATTATTGCGGTCAGTGAAGCGTACCGCAAACAGTACAGTATTACAGAAATAGACTCCATTACCCAAGAGGTAATGAATCAACTGCTGACGGCCTCTGTAAAACAGCACGGGTGCACTTTTCTGGTGCCCTATAATAGAGTCTACTGGAATAGCCGACTGTCCCACGAGCACACCTCCCTGGTGGAGACCTTTCAAAGCCATGATACCTTATTCGATGTGATGGCAGGGGTGGGGCCTTTTGCTATCCCGGCCGCACAAAATGGCGTAATGACGTACTGCAATGACCTGAACCCGGTGGCGGCCGAATACATGTCCATTAACAGGGATCAAAACAAAATTAAGTCCACCTCCATGATCGTCTTCAACATGGACGGACGGGACTTTCTAAACTCCATCGTCTTTGATCACTGCGTCAAGCCATTCAGTGAACAGAGTACTTCCAGCTCCACTAAAGGCCGAAAACACGTGGTTATGAATTTACCAGCAATTGCAGTAGAATTTTTGGATGTGTTTCACCCGGAAAAGGGAACAAAGTGGCGGACCATCCCAGAGGGGAGTAGTGTAGACAAGGGTGTACTGTTTCATGTGTACTGTTTCTCCTCTGATTTAAAGGACATTCTTAAGGATGCGGTCAAACAGGTGGAGCACAACCTTGGGTATGTACTGGCGACGGAGAATGTGGAGGGGGTAGTGCTGGTGAGGGATGTGGCTCCCCAGAAACGAATGGTAAGAGTGGATTTTACACTTCCTGAGGTGTTTTGGACCGATGTGAAGGCTTCTAGCGGTTCCCAGAGGTTCCCAAAACAGCATCGTGCTGAGGCTTAAATAACGGTTAACTGGGTCATTAATCTGATACTGTTACAATTGTATAGGTACACGTACTCCCTTTTGTGTGGTTGTTTGTGATGTCTTGAGTGTTCACACTTGACTCTCTCTCTCTCTCTGTTTTTTTTTTTTTTTCTCTACTACTTAAAGTGTATTTCACCATATTGTATTATAAAAACAGATCCCTTGGGGAACTAGTTTATATATATATATATATAGTAAACAACTTTTTTGAGTAAAATAAAATAATTATATATAAATTAAAAAAGATCAATGGCGTCTTCACATCAGAATCACACCCCTACGACATTGTATAAAGCTCAAACCATTGGACGTAGCGTGCTTATTGCTCTTTGCGTATTGCTAGTGATACTAAATGCCGTGGTGTTTGCGATTCCCTTGGCAGTGACAAAGCGTTGGACCATGTCTGTCCCCCCTACTGTGGAGAAGACTGAGATTTACAGAGTGTGGAGTTATTCCATCACGGACTCCGATTTGGTGGACGATGAGACTGTCGTCAACTACAAAGGGGATGCGGTTCGAGGTTTTTTAACGATTGCCTTCATTTGTGGAATCGCCTCGATTGCGAACTCCTTATTGTACCTCGGTTGTAGGTTTTTCGTACAGCGCAAACAACGATCTTTATTTCTGTCGGAGGGGGTGTCGGACAGGGAGGAGGAACGGTTTAGTTTTCAACGTACTAGTAACTACAGAGCGTGGCACTCGAATGACGATGGTAATACCAATGGTAACCGTCGGCGGGATGGTAACGGATCCTTTTCCGTCTTTCGCGCCGACTGGATCATCGGCCTGTGTTTGTTTATTATACTTTTGCTCGAAACCACCTTTATGCTTGTGGCGCTCCTCATATTCCCTAGTTACATCATGAAGAAGCTGTTTTCCCCTAGCTGGGGCGAACGGACCTCCTTCTCTGGGGGTTACATACTTCTCGGTGTAAACATTATTCTTGGTGTGGCGTCCATTTTATTGGCATCGTCCAAGACGTACAGCGGACTATTGCTCTCTCGAACAGAGACCACCTCGACAGAAAACTCTCGCACTCCCTCCGAGCGACAGTCGGAAGAGTTTGGTATCCCCATGACCAATCTACCGTCGGTGATCACTACCCCTCATAAAGGGACCACACCGCAAAGGGAAAGGAGCAGTATATCTTTCCCTTCCGTAAGAAAGGAAAAGGACCCTGACACTAACTATCGAAGTACGTCAGGGAAGGAGGAAAGAGAAATGTCTCCCTCCTCTGGGAACTGGGACAGTGGTAAAAAGTTGAAAGAAGAATCTCCTTACCAAAATTCGTACTACTATCCTCCTCCCGCAGCACAGAGTACCCCCAGTCCGGTCCCACCTCCTCCCACAAGCAGGGAAAGCAATATTGTTCCCCCCTCGGACACGGAAAGTGTAGAACCGGTTCGGAATGAGGGGGTGGCGATAAACCCAAACAATACACGAGCGGCGGAAGAAACAGAGTCGGTAGGAGTGACAGAAACATCAGTCAACCAATGTCCACCCACTGTTGCCCATCACTAGCACATTGATCTTTTTTTTTTTCTTCTCTTTTTTTCTTTTTTATGTTTACTACTAAATAATTAATTTATTTTTATTTCGTTTGCCTTTTTATTAGTGTACTATGAAAAGTCATCTTTCCTTTTTTTTTTCCTCCCTTTTCATCATGTTTTTTAAAATCTTGTGGTCACAAATTACAATTTTTTTTTTTTTAATTTGGGTTGCCGTATTTCATTGTATCCCGTCTTCAATTTTTTTTTTTTTATTGTTACTCCCCAAAACGGGGTGTCGAAACCATGTGTGTTGCTTTGTTCTTTTCTATTTTCTTTTGAAACTACGTTTTACTTTTACTCCACCCCCTTTTTTTTTTATTCCTTCTCTGGTTATGCAAAAGTTGTATCATGTCGAGTAATCTTCATTATGGTAGTAGGATTATTCTTTTTAGGCAATCCATCAACGGATATGTTATTTCGACGTCCTCTGCAGAGTCCCCCGTAGGAGTTCAGATTTATGACCCTCTTAACCCCTCCATTGCTTTTGAACAGTGTGTATTTGAACTAAGCCCTGCCGATCCTCTCGAATCTAGCTCCAACTCTGAAGACGGTACCGTGGTAAAGTATGGTCAAGTGGTGGTACTACATCACCAGATTCACCAGTTACCACTGGCGTGCGACTTTGAAAATCACGCCGTAGTGTTGAAGGGAAACTTAAAAGTAAAGCTAGAGGCTGCGGACCGTAATTCCAAATCCACAGACCGCTGGCGTGTGATGCCTCGGTACAAACTACGTGTAGAAGGTGAACCTGTAGTGGACGGGGATGCCGTTCTGCTTCAGTCCATCGATGGGGAACACTTTTTAAACGTGGCCGACCACTTTGACGAAGAAAGCAAAGGACCACAGGCGACTTACGAAGTCAGCTGCGGAACGGATCAACAGGGATTTCAACTTTCACTCTACGATGGCGATGTAGGCCCCATGTTTAAGCCCTCCACCCTCCGTTGCGGGGACTGCGTTACTCTGTACCACACCGAAGAACTGAAGTTTTTCCATGCGGTTCCCTCCACAAAGGTGTGTGTGTTAAAAGACCCTTCGTCTGAATTGGGCAACTCCAGTGCAGATGCCGATAAATTAAGTATCACCGATGGGGAAGTGGACCGTGATCTTTCTCGTCGTCTTTGCCCTGGAAACGAGCTAAACCACCTCTGTTTATTTATCATAGAAGCCGCGGATCCTCGTAAAGGCGGTGCCGTGTCTAGGAAACAGCGAGAGCTGTATCGGTTAAAGAGTCTTTCTACTGGATTGTACTTGGCAACAGGAGCGGAGCGAGCTGGTGAGAACCCAACGCGGGGGGCAAAGAGTAACCCAGAGGAGAAAAACGACTCTCCTTCCACCAATATTGTAGATAGTGTTCTGCGAGGAGGTGGGGGGCATGGTACCGCTTCTCAAGAAGAGCAAAACTCCATTGCTTATCAGGTTCACTTGACAAACGACCGCAACGATAACGGGACGTTGTTTCGGTTTGTGGCGGCGTCTACCGCGGTAGGATCGGATTTTCTGTCTAGCGGTAATCATAGTTTTTTAGAGTGTCCGTTGACGGACCGCGGACGACTGTGGATTATTGGAGGGAAAAATGTAGATGACGGTGGGGAGCACGTGAACTCGGTGGGGTTTCTTGTCAACGGGAAAAGTTCCTTGGGCACCACTTCCTTGAAGGGCTCTGTGACAAGGTCCATGAGGGACGCTGTTGAAATCCGACGGTTGAATTCCAAATCCTTGGAGGAAGTGAGTCGGATACGAAGTTTTCTACCCCCGTTAGAGCTGTTCGTCTCCAATGCGAAGATGAATCAGTTTGACAATTTTAATCTGCGGGGGGTGTGGGAATGTCTGAACAATTTGGGTCTGCTTCTGCGGACCGACGACGGGAAACAGTGCGATCTCATGGATGACGAAATTACTATTGACCCAATGTGGCAGAGAAAATTGTTTAACCAGGGAGTGCCAGGGCTGATTTTTGACGTGATCCGGGGTGTTCTTCAGAGTAAAAAGTAAAGAGAGAACGCTTGTATACGGTGGACCTCATTGGGGATGCCCCGGCCGCCGAGGACTCCCTTCCCGCCACCCCGACCAGTGTCACCCCGGTACGAAAACCAGGTACCCTACGTCATATTGAGTTGGGGGAGCTCGTGGATAAATGCTTTGGGTTGCTGTGCAAACTGTTAGAGAATCGACCGTCCTACGTTATTAGTTTTAAGCGCAACATTGACTTTGTGATGGAGTGTACGCCATTCGTTCCTAGTGCGCTTCAATGTCTTCAAGTGTGTTTTAGTAATAGTTCATCCTTCGTTGAATTGCCAGTGGCACAGTACCGCCTTACCTTTTTACTCGACCTTCTCAAAGAAAACCCCAGAAACCCACAAATTATAGGCTTGCTACACTTGTTTGCGCAGTGTGGGGAGGAAACTTTGGTGGAGGGACAACGACAGTTACTCGAGTTTTTCGTCTCTAATATGACATGGACCAAAACTGTTTTTTTTCCCTTTCGACTCAAAAAACCGAACGTCGAAGGTCGAAGTGAGTTTTCTCCGTTTGGCAACGGTGCCTCGGAGTTGGACGCGGTGTCTTCTTACGTGGACCCGGAACTTGACTACTGGAAGACGGTGTTTGCGGAAAATAAGCCCACCATGATGGTGTCGGTCCCCAGTGACTTGCTTTCGAGCGGATCTGAGGTAGGTTCTGTAGTCTCGCTCCAGTTCGGCACGAATACCGATAATCCACTGTTTAAAATAGTGACGGACGGAATGAACAGCACGGGGAAAAAAACGTTGGATATCCCGGTGGAAGGCTTGGTGATGCTGTCGCAAAACTTTAGGGAAGTGAGAGACTCTCTTATCCCACTGTTAACCGAGCAGCTAAGACTGTTTAGTGCACTTTTATCCAACCGAAACACCAAAGCGACAACCGAGCTGGTGGAGCACTTTATTTCGAGTGGGGCTATTCAACTCCTCTTGGCCTCTACCAGACTGCCACCGGTTCTTCATGGGGCACTGATAGATTTACTGGCCTACACCTGTGTGAACTTCCCTAACAGCCTCTCATTGGTCGATGACCTTCGCACCTTGTATTTCATCACCACCGACGACGGAATCGCTGCCCAATTTACCGCGACGAATATTCCGAGCACTTTAAAAAGCGCCAAGCAGTTTTGTCTCGACTTTTTTTCTCGGACCAGTATTACAGGGTCGAATGAACACGTGGAAGAGAATATGGCCGTCCTTCATTTAATCAAGGAGCTGCTGAATGCTGGGGTATTCGAGTCCAAGGACTACCCGGCTCTTGTGTTGTCTTTGATCGAACCGTTAAAGCGCAATGCAGACGAATGTGGTGGTATTGTAGAAAGTCGACACGTGTATAATTCTATTCTCAAAATATTGTCCCTTCTTAACTTTATCACCGATATTATTGCGGCGATCTACACCGTACGACTGTTCTCGTCATTTAAGCACAGCGAAGCACCGAAGAGCGCCACTCAGTTGTTACCCTTGACCCTCTCCGAGGAAGAGGACGGATCGGCGAATGAACAAGAAAAGTCCTGTTGTGGGACGGGCTGCTGTGGTTGGTTTAAGAAAGGGTCAAAAAAGAAAACTGTTGCGAAGCGCCAATCCAAGGGGAAGGACTCTCCTTACTACTTGACGTGTCAAATTCTTGAGGTATTACTGAGGGTTACCGCGAATACAAAAAGCACCACTGCCCGTAACGCGGCGATTTATACGTTTTACCGTCTTACCAACTTTATTCAAGAGTCTCTTTCGGTTTCCAAAAAGGTTCAGATTCTTTCCTCCTCAAGGAGCCTTTCCTACTTTTCCGAAGTTAATCGTTACGCTTCCACAATGAGTGATCTCGCATCTAGGTCGTTTAAAAGGGACAACACCCTTCTGTTGGTCGAGCGGACCGTATCGAGTCTTTTCGCTTATATTAAGAGTAATGCCGGCGATTCTGTGGGGGAAATTCTGGACATTGTCAGGCGGGCGTCAGTTCCAGAGAAATTGGTGACCATTCTTTCCAACTTGTACACCCCACTCTCAAAGCTGTCCTCGCGGATAGTGGAGACGTGCACGAACCTCATCGTTTTCATTTGTCAGGACGAAGAGTGTCTGATGTTTTTCCGGGAAAAGTGTACGGCCATCTCCCCGTTAATCTCACTTCACCCTGCGGTAATCGATCTTTTGAAGAACATTTATATTGCTCGTAAAGAAGGGTCCAAGTCAGCTCCCATTCCCAAACTAGTGTACACAGAACTGATCAAGTGTCTTACGCTGGAATCCCTCAAAAGGGAAGCGATGGAGTTTTTATTCCACCTGCTAAGCGAAGAGGATGCATGCGGGGGTACCCTTTCGGCCAGACAACAGTCCGTGTGGCGTTCCCTCGTGTCCAACCTCTCCAGCGCGCGTCTGATTCAGTTTCGTCATTCGTGGTGTGGTGAGGACGGCCCTCTGCTGAGGGAGCAGGTACTGACGGGACCAGAGTACTACAAGACCGATGGCGGTGTTCTCTCCACCCACTTTAAACTGATAAAGTTGCTCTTCTTAATTTCTAACCAGTCCGAGTTGGTGAAACGCGAGGAAATCCGGAGGGAGGTGTTTGGGTTAAGTGCTACGGATACCGTGCTTCAAATTTGCTCCGATCCCTTGCTCCCAGCTTTTTTTCGTAACGGGTATCTGTCCTTGGTGTTTACTCTTTTTGTCCAAGACGTTTCCATTTTACCCTCCTTTTTTGCCCACCGTTACTTTTCTGGCTTCTTGCGGGCGTGCACACTGGACGTCGCGAGACTCATACAACTGGGCGGAGGGAAAAGCGTCGTACCGGGGATAGAAGAGGAGTTGGACCGCCGGGAAGAAATGGCCTACTCTTGTCCTCCGTCGAATGATGCGGAAGAAAAAATCGATGGGAGTCGCTTTGGGGACCTAGTGTACAAGGAAATCGTTTCGAATATACTGGATTGTGTTACAGGGTTACTGCAGCACTTTAGACAATCCACCTCTAGGGTAAACAAGCGAGTATTTGCGCTAGATCTCGCCGCGTTGAATGAATTTGTGGATATTATGTTTGACTTTATTGCGTTCTACACCGGAACTCGAGAAGGAGCCAACAGGTGGGCGGAGTGGCGGTGGGTCGATGTGGAGCGGGTGAAAACCTTCCTGAATGTGTGTAAAGAAACCCATTTTACCGGACTAGGGCGTTGGAGTATGAACAATGCGCTAGTGGACCTTCATGAAACCTTTCTGAGTGTGTGCCACTCCAACTCCTCTGTGGCGGAACAAAAGTCAGGGTCCCTACAGAACTCACCCTGTAAAGAAATAGAGAGTGGGGAAAGCGATTTTTCCCTGGATGAGAAAATGATTCTAACGGATAGTTCTGTCACGGAAGCGTGGATGAAGTTTATTAAGGAGCACCTCGACCAGATTCCGGATAACGCGTATGAAAATGCCTTTGCTTCAGCGGTGGGCTCTGTCATCCGGAATGGAGACTTTGGGACCCAGTTTATCAAAGTGGTGCTTTGTGTACTACCAGTCATGAATAAACCATCCACCACACACACCCTTCAAATGATTCGTCAACTGGTCATCCTACCCCCGGACTCCCCGCTGGACCACTCCATTCATACCTCCTACACGTGTGACATCTCGGATAACAGCCTTGTCACGTTCGACGCCCCGCTGCACACTCGACAGGCCAACCTGAGCCGTTGGACGGGTGATGCATCGCTCGAGTTTCCTCTTCCCCTCATCGCTCTTGTGAGTGAACTGTTTGGTTCCGTGTATCCAAGCGTGCGCAAGGCGGCAATGCTGGCTGCTACTACTCTCGTATCCAACGGTCACCGCGGAATGCAGGAAAGCTTTATTAATTATTGTCGTTCCTGTGGTAACGAGCAAATTTTCTACACCATTCGTAATCACTTTGCTTCTTTTCAGGATGAATTAAAGTCCTTTGATCAATTACTTCGGCTGGGCAAGACCGTGAAAGAGAGCCTCTACGCCTTGGAAAGCATGGAAGAGAGAACGCTGGAACTGAAATTCGTCAAACTTCTCTGTGCTGGACAATACGCCCCTATTCAAACCTACTTGGTAGCGCAGCCGGATAACAATATCTCGGTGAATTTAGTCGAGTCTCTGGTGGACTTGGTGTCCTTTGCGACCAAAGTAGCTCGAGAGGAAACCACACCCTTTTTTCTTCAACTGTTTTCCACCATCACCGAAACCCTTCAAGGTCCCTGCCAAGTCAACCAGGACGCCTTTGTCGCCTACAACATCGCCGACTACCTTTCTTTGATTCTTTCCGGACGGGAAGCTCCCCACCCAAAGGCCATCTTTTCCGCGGTGGAGGAGTCGATCCCACCGAAGCCGTCCCGTTCCCAGCAAGCGGCAGGGCAATCTTTTAATATGGAGTACCGGGAGCAACTCAAGACGGCCTCCGTGTCCACACTGCTTGCTCTCCTAGAGGGTAGACAAGAACCGAGGTATGTGGCGTTAGTGGTTTCCACGGTAGATCTCTCCACTCTTGCTAACTGCATGGACCGCAGTGCGTTAGTCTATCAGCGCTATCATGGACGAATCGCTCGGGTGTACTCCAAGGGAATTCTACACGGCGACTTCAAGGGTTCCTACTTGGCCATCACACAGTACCTTCGGGACTTTTTTACACGAGATCTCCCCTCCGGTAGTGAAGAGCTCAGCGACGAACTTTCCCTTGCGGTGGACTTGTACACTTTTTTTCGTATCTGTCATGATATGGAGCTGCTCGCGGAAGGACGTAATGCAACCGTGAGCGAAGCCGAGAAAGAGATTGAGGTCTTTGTGGACCGAAAGGGAAGGACTGTGAAGGGGGTGCTGAAAAAATCTCTATTCTACCGTGATTTGGAAAGTAAAATTGGGAAAGTGGAGATTATACGCAACGGGTACCTGGAGAGAGTATACTTTCGGTTGCTAAACAGTGGATGCGAAAACCTCTCCCGCGCCACCCGGGAAAACGTTATCCAGAATGCCGTAAGAACCAGCGACAATGAACGGGTTCAGCATTTTTTCGGTCAGATATTTGGAATTATTCAGGAAATTAATACCTTTTCTTCTATGCGCCGATACTTAATTCCCTATCTTGTGAATTATTGTGCGAATGAGATTCAATCTATTGTAGTGCTTGTGATCCTAGCGCTTAATTTAATGATGTTGATCGGTTTGAGACATTCAACTTCACCGTATAAGGAAGGAACCAATGACGATATCGAACTTGTGATAAAGATACTGGCTATCATCTGTATTTGTTTGCATGGGTTGTTGGTGTTGCAAGCCATCATGGGTCCTTGTTTGGTAGATGTTAGAATCTCGTGGTCTCATTGGAGGATGAAACGGGAAGAGGAAGTAAATAAAAAGGCACGGCGGGACATTGCCGTCAGTAGGGAGCAGCTGTTACTGAACGACAAAGAATTGCAAAAGATACCGCTCTACAAGAAAGTGCTTCGATCCGCCTATTACATTCTAACCAATGGTAAATTTCTGAGGCATGGATTTTTTCTGTTTGTTACCATCATGGGTCTTGTACACCATCACATCTGGTACACTATTCTTTTACTACAAGTTTCGCTGAGTAGTCCGGTACTGGACAACTTGATGCGAGCCCTCAGTGCCAATATCCCAGCACTCATTCTGACCTTCTTGCTAATGATATTTGTTATTTTTATCTTTACTACCATTTCATTTTACAAATTTACGGACCTCTATGACCCCCTAGGGTCAAGAGGGAATGGCTTTAACTGCTATACCCTGTCACAGTGTCTTTTAGTGCATCTGGATACCTTGCGGAGTGCGGGTGGTATAGGCGATACGGCGGACTGGCCTACGTATTACTCTAAGGATGGGTATGGTTATTGGTTCTCCTTTTTCAAACTTGCCTACTATGTTATTGTAATGTTGGTAGTGTCGAATCTCTTCTTTGGTATTATTGTTGACAGTCTGTCTACTTCACGAACTTTGCGTGAGTTTGTACAGATCGACCAAGAAAAGAAGTGTTTTATTTGCGGTGTCGAACGGAACGTTTTCGATTTGGTGCGTCCAGGAACCTACGAGGTTCACATTTCTGAAGAGCACAATATGTGGCAGTATGTGTTTTTTCTTTTGTATTTATCCAAAAAGAAAAAGGACTTGACGGGACAGGAGCACTATGTAAAAAAGATGATTGACTCCAGAGATGTAACATTTTTCCCTATTGGACAATCCATTGTTCTTTCCTCCGCCTCTTACAGTGACAAGGTGGCGGCTGAAAGAGCGGCTAAACGAGCACAAGAAGAACAGCGTCAGGAGGCGTTGCTAAGGGAGTCCGAACGCAACGCCACTACAGTGGAGATTGTGGACGCCTTAATTCGAAGAAACTTTGAACCGCTGAGAAAGACACTGGACGACACCTCTGAGGCGATTGGAAAACTTTCTGGTCAAATTACAGACGCCAATAAAATGTTAAGAGCGCAAATGCGGCACCAACAACAACAGCAGCAGCAGCAGAGTCAACTACCCTCTGTCCGTCCAAAACAGTAGTAGTGAACTGTCTCCCTTTTTCCCCCATTAGCTGTTAGCTTGTTGTCATAAATAGAATGTAAAACAAAAACAAAAAAAGGGCACGAGTCACCTGCTGATTCTTTCCTCCATCGTTTCGTAACACTGTTATAATACTCTCATATTATTATTTTTTTGTTGCTCATCCTCAATCTCATTGTGCTTTTTTTTTTTCTTTTCGTTTTTGTTACATGTTCTGTGTACCGAACGGAGGTGTAAACAAACCATTCTGTCCATCTACCAGTGGAAAAGTTACTTTTTTCTTTCTAGTTTTTTTTTTTTACTTTTCTTTTTGTTTTTACGAACTTGTGCTTAGTAACCGTATTTAGGGTGAAACAAGTGCATTGGTTCCGGGACTTCTCTGTAGCTCTGTGAAGAAATGGCAAGTGAACATTTTTTGAAGATATCTATTTTCCCTGAAAACCCAGAGGAAATTTTTGAAGAGCTTGAAAATGCCGGAAGTGGAAATTATGGTGTGGTGATCAAAGCAAGAGACAAAAGAAATGGGGATATTGTGGCGATCAAGCAGGTCCTACTAACTGCCAAGGATGAACTAGATACGATAGAAAAGGAAGTGGTATTTCTAGAGAAGTGCAATCACCCCAATGTGGTAAAGTATTATGGTACGTACCGCTCCTTGGGTAAGTTGTGGTTGGTGATGGAGTACTGTGAGGGTGGGTCAGTAGATTTGTTCTACAAAATCCTAGACAAGCCTCTCCCTGAAAAGTTGATTGCCTTTGTTTCTCGCCAAATTTTACTGGGTCTTCAGTATCTACATGGACAGGGTTTAATACACCGTGATATCAAGGGAAGCAATATCCTAATGACTAGTGACGGGCAAGTGAAATTAGCGGATTTTGGTATCAGTACACAACTCGAAAACACGTGGTCCAGACGAAACACGTTTATTGGCACCCCGCATTGGGTGGCCCCTGAAGTGATTGATACGGTAGAGTACAACTACAAGGTGGACATCTGGAGTCTAGGGATCACGGTTATAGAAATGGCAGAGAATCGTCCTCCGCATCTTACGATTGGCATGCCTCGAATTCTATACGTGATTCCAAAATCGCCACCTCCGACACTGCAGAACAGGGAAATGTGGTCCCCGCAGATGAGTAGTTTCCTCAAACGACTTTTAATAAAGGATAAAGATGCCAGACCTTCCGCTAGTGAAATGTTAGAGGATCCTTTCGTTAGCCCCGATAACGTCGGTACGCAGGAGGAGTTGAAGGCGGTCATTGAGGAAGTTCTCATTGCAAAAAATAATATGAGCGCTAGTCGACTGCGACGAGGCGAATTCGAACGCAAGGCGAATACCGCGACCTTTGTAGAACGCGGACCCAGAGGAAAGAATGACTACTCGGAGGATAATAGCAACTTGCTACCCTTTAACGGGGAAACTCCACCTCAGATGGACTATAGTTTCTTTACTGATGGGAGTATTCCACAACTTCCGTTACTGAGCTGTTCTGACATTAGTTTCGATGAACTCGAAGTCGCGGAACGAAAGGGAGCCATGCGGCTGGAAGAGGTCGAAGAAATGCTTCGTAGACCCACCGTGAAGAGCCACGGAGTGGAGCCCGATGTTCTGTTGAAGACAACAATGACGGTTCAAAACTTATACAAGTACAATCTGCAATTGCCTGAAACGACAAGGTTAACGGCTGCCGAGGCGTCCAACTGCAATGAATTGGTCCAAAAATACGGTGTTGCTTTGCGACAAATCTATAAGATGTAACAATAGGAGTAAAAGGGAATGTTACCTGAGAAGGTAATTTAGAACACCAAAAAGTTAGTGATGATACACTTTGATAGGGTTTTTTTTTTTTTCTATAACCATTGCTACGAGAGGGAAGGAGGGGACTCTCCTTTTTTTTGTTGTTTTGTCTGTTTTGAATGCCCTTGAGTGGTGTCGCGCCGCCGTGAGTTCTGCTCTGAAACAAGAAGAAGGTTGTTTGTTTGCTGATTGTGTTACTTCGCAATTCTGTTCAGTCTTCTGACGAGAGAACGGTTTCCGTTGCGGTACGGATTTACCCCATTTCCCACCTTGATTGGTTTGCCTGTTTTTGTCAACAAAAAAAAAAGAACTTGGAAGGGGTACACGAGCTTCGTTGTTTGCTCGAGTTGTATGTGTCACAGCTTTGTTCGCTCTCTGACCTCTCTTAGTGGCCTTCCCTGCCTGATGGTATTACATTCGTTGAAGGAGCTGGATGTGTCCTCTAGTGGTATTATATCGTTGCTTCATTGAAGGTGATACTTGCGGAAGGGGTTAGTGCCATCCCGTTGTAACACACTGGAAGTAGGAACGGGACGGTGCGCTGAGGGTAATTTAATGGTGGGGAGGAATGATCGTGCTGATTTTTTTGTTGTAGCCTGCATTGCCAAGTGGTTCCCAAGAAATTACCAAGTATTCTAGTATAGCTGCTCCTTTTAATAATAATAATAATAATTAATTATTATTATTCTTACTATCATTCTTGAAGACTCTGCTTTCACCGTCTAATACAAACGAGAACTAAAATTGAAAATAAAATTGTATTTGTAATTAGATTATTATTTTTTTTGTACCCCTCCCTCTATCAGTTCCCCCCCTCCATACCCAAGTTAGTGCTACATATTCCCTTCCTTTTATTTTTTGTTTTTAACAGGTTTAAGGCCAAAATATGTCAGAAAAAATAGAGTCGTTGAAGGCAGCTCTCTTTGAGCTAGAAAAAGAGAAGGAAGCGTGTTTAAACGATATTCAAGAAGCTGTAGACTATTTGATGACCACTCCAGCAGGACTTCACGGTCGTCTTATCGACGATGAAGGATTTCCGCGGGCAGACTGTGACTTGTACGCTGTAAGGACGGCAAGGAACAAATACAGCTGTCGCACGAATGATCTTAAGGATGTTGAGACTAAACTATACAACAAACTGATTGAACTTCAAAGCATTGGCAAGGATGAAGCGCTTTCTCAGATGAGAAATCAGCAACAGTCTACGGTGTCGGATGCCAACAAGGAATTTTTCACATCCAACACCAAGAACGGTGCATCGCCCAACCCCATCCACCAAAAAGCTCCCTTCCTCACTGTTGTGGAGGTAAAGATGAATAGCCCGTCGTTTGATGGGGGACTGCGTGAGGGTCAATGTGTAGTACAGTATGGTGAGGTGGACAGTTCGTACGTGACCAAGGATTGGAAGCGGGCATTGGCTTCTTGTACCGTAGAAAATATACCCGTGTCGGTGTGGATACGGACTCCTCGAGGGGAAACAGAGGAGTTGTTTATTATACCGAGACGATGGGATGGTAACGGCCTTCTTGGTTGTTCCTTTGAACCAATCGGATAGCCGGAAATGCTCTCCCGCGCTATCCACCAACGATTTGCTAAAAATAATAAAAAAAATTAACCTTTTACTTCATGGAGCACGTACTAAAGTAAATGGTATGGTGAAAGAGTGTATACAGTATTGGACTAGAAAAAGTACCTTTTCGTCTTCTTTTTTTTTTTTTAATAAAAAAAATTTACTACCTTTTGTTGGTTAAATAAAGTTCAATCGGTTTAATGATCTATACATAATGAGTAACAGAGTAGCACAGGACGCGCTTTCGTTATATAGGCGTCTCTCTATACTTTCAGAAAAACAGGTGAATGAAGAGGTCTCCAAGCTAATTGGCAGAAATTCAAAAGGTCTGGAGCGGGTTTGTCTGGATGCTGGAAAATTGTTGGCGTTGTCTGGAAGTTGGCAAAAGTCTCTAGCTGTGCTTCGTAGTGTTTCACCCCATTCCAGGATTCCAATAGAAGAAGTGAAGTGGAAAGGTGTCCCAGATGCTGCTTGGAAGACATTCCGTGAAACTTGCACAGCAGAACCCTCCAACCCCACCACTAATGAGGGTACCACTGCTCCGTCTCTCTTTGGCTTACCTACGGAGAACATTGTAGCTCTCGCGTTTGACTTCAAGCGCCCTTCTACAGAGGTAACCGCATCCCAGTATGTCTCCCTACGGCTTCAACAGGAAAACATTCTCGAAGAATTGTTGAATAGGAACGACATTACGGCCGTTTCTTTGTGTGCCACGAACTGGATGAATCGTGGCTTGCTCTTCAACCACACTGGGGTGGTCGGTGAACCCCAACCGAAAGAATCTATGGAACTCTTTGACGGTATTGATTTTTTGAGGCAGCGGGTTTTTTTATCTCGACTTGGACCCGTAGCGTATCTTCAAATGTTAGAGAACAGTCCTCTGTTGTTTGCACGTTGCGCCCGAGATGAAAGAGTAATCGACGTGATCCGGAGAGATGTGGAGCCTGACCAACTGAGCTTTGTGTGTAAGCAGCTCCTCCGGGAACTGCAGAAGGTCCCGTGCCAGGGTAGTGTGGGTCGTGGGATGGGAAATACGGAAGTCACAATTTACTGGCGGGCCCTTGCGCCTCTACTACATCATGTTAAACCTACATTACAACGAGAGAAAGCGGTCAGTCGTAAGGAGTTCCTGGCGCTTTTTCTGGATGCTGTCGTCCACACAGTACGGTTCAAGTGGGAGGAGAAGGACACCAAAGTCCGTGCAGCTTTGAAACGGGCTACGGAGTCGATTTGTTCGTCTCTTATCCACAACGAGGCAATGGTAAGGCACGTGGGCAGTACTTATTTCGCCACACTGTCAGGCACACTTCGTCAAATGGGTGTTTCTTTGCCCAATGCCTTGGTGGTGTGCCTCACCCTCTGCATTGCTCAGCCCTTTCCTCCCTCTACCACCATGGCCACACTAGGTGCGGAAACCTCCTCCCCGCTCGCCCAACTGTTGGATAGTCCCCCTCCGGACCGTTGGAAGGCAGTGCTGCTTTTACTCCAACAATCTCAGAGTGAAAATGCCTTTCGCGTTACTCCACTTCACCTTCGAGCAGTACTTGATGGCCTTGAGGCGACTCCGGGACACAGTGCAGAGAGTGCACTGGCCGCCGTTTCCTTTTTCAAAAAAGAGTTAAAAGTGGATCCGGATGAAAAAGTGGTGGGCCACCTCCTCGACTACCACCGGTCAATTGGGTGGCAAAAGTGTCTTGAACTAGCTGCCCTGTCTGTGAAGTCGGCTTCAAATTTACCAAAGCTCCTTTGTGCTGTCGCTGTTTCCAACGGCCCGGAATCGGTAAAACTAAACGTTCTGCAGAATTTTGTAGACACGGTGATACCTTCTTCCTCCGACTGGAGAACGTCGCTGTACTGTGTTTACCTCTGTGCTTGTGTCGGAAACGAAGACCAGTTGAGAGCCACGTATACTGTCTTTACCGCAAATGTAAACCGTAGTCTCGCAAACTATGTTGCGTGTGTGAGCCTTTTGGATGGAGAAAGATATAGGGAGGGGAAAGTTTTTTTTCAGTGGCTCGCTGACCGAACTGGTAAACATCGCTTTTCGGTCTTTTCCTGTCTGTTCACGGTGCATGTGCTCAACGGGGAAATGAAGGAGGCTGTCCACTGTTTGAACTGCTTTCTTGAAAAAGAAAAATCTTTTAGTGACCAAAAAGATATTTGTCGAAAACTGTTTGATAACTGTTTTGTGTTATTCTCCCTCACTGGGATGGGTCATCTTCGAGAACCCGTGAAGCTCATCGGACATGTAATGGAGGATGCTGGTCTCGACCAGTGTATCACGACGACACACCAAGAAGAGGAACGGCGAATGTTTGTTCCGTTTTCTCACAAGGCGTCCAAAAGCAGCCAACTTGCAAAGCAGTTTGGAAAACTAACGGCGACGGAACTTTCGGCAGCCACCGTTCGGAACGAGATGGTTCGTTCGGCTTTGGGAGAAAGTACGGTAACGGCTGGCGTCGGTCCGGAATACTTCGAAGCTGCGTTTATGTAGTATCATCACAAAAATCAATCTTTACATATTACACTAATTTCTTTAACCCACAAAGATTTTTTTTTTTTTTATCATATTTATCATTGTACACAACGAGAAAAAACAAATTAATACCACTTTTGAGTCACAAAATAAGCTTTGAAATCGTTTGGCGTGCTGAGTGTTTTTTTTTTTTTAAATTCATTTTGCATTCTCCTTGTCCTTTTCCTTATTTAACACCGTGTAATTATTTGTACTTTTTTTTTTTTTCCCTTTACCCTTTTCTACTATTTACATATCTCTTAGAAAGGTTTAGAGTACCAGATTGTGAGTATCGCATAACTCCATTTTTTATTTTTTATTTAGTTTTGCAAATTACCCCCCTTTCCCTCTTCATTTATCGTTTAACGGCTTTTAAGCATGGCCGACTTCATCTCCGCAGTAAAAAACGCGGATGGTCCTGGAGTGGTCAAGGCGTTTATGAAAGGTGGTGTAGATGTGAATATGACGGATTCCTTGGGCAGGACGGCGCTACACTATGCGTGCGAAAATAACGCCGTGGCCCTCATCTCCTATTTACTAAATCACTCTGACGCTAATTATACGATTCGAGACAAGAGTGGAAAAACACCCATTCAGTGTGCCCCCGCTTCTGCCAGGCAAAATCTGGCCATTATATTTTCTAAAATTGAAGAAAAAAAGCAGCGACCCTCCAACGCAACCGTCGAGAAAATGGATGAAGAGGCCGCTGTGGATTCTACATCCGATCTTGTAAGTCCGGGGACGATAAGAAAAGCCGTCATGTGCCTCATACTACCGTTTTTGATACTCATTTTCTATAACGGAATACTTTTCGGACTAAAGTTTTTAGTTTTATCGTTAACGTTTTATTACATATCACTGGCGTATTTCGTCTCGGAAGTCGCCGTTCGACCCCCATGGTATCATCACCAGCCTGGCGCCAAACAGCTGGTGATGAGGGGAAACCCGGATTACTGGCAGGGATGGGTAAACGACCCAAAGACCGACTTCAATATCGACTACGAGGACGTGTCGTTTGAAAGTACCGATAATTACACCCTCCGAGGGGGGTATGTGCCCCAAAGAGAGCAATAAACGGGACCTTGGTATCGTCTTGGTTCACGGCGGGGGACGGGACCGCCGTACTTGGGCTCGTCACCTACCCTTTCTCCACAACGCCGGGTATGGTTGCTTGCTGTTCGATTTCCGCGAACACGGATTGAGCGATGGGAACATGCGCGGGTTTACCTTTGGGATTAAGGAGCGGTTCGATGTGATCTCTGCTGTGCAGGTGATGGAGACCCGATTTGGGTACTCCAGAATATGCGCCATGGGCACCAGTGTGGGAGGAGCTTCAGTTATCATGGCCGCCGCGATTGATAAAACGATTGATGTGGTGGTCGCCGAAAACGCCATTACCACTTGTGCCAGTCTTTTTGATCAGCAGCTTATCATGTATATTGGAGGGTACTTCTCCCAAAAGCCGTACAGTGTGTTTTTATTCAAGCTGTTTCGACGATGCGCCACATTTTGGCTAAACTTCCGTATTGGTAATAAGCCCTCCAAACACTGTCAAGCGCTACACTGCATACAGAATATAGCTCCTCGCCCTATTCTGATTATGCACGGCACCGCCGACCACCATTGTCCCAGTCAGGACAGTCTCAACTGTTGTTTGAGCGCGGCAGAACCAAAAGAACTGTACCTTTGTGAAAACGGATTTCACTGTGGGCTGTACAACACGAGCCCAGAAGAGTACGAAGAAAAAGTTCTGACATTTCTGGGAAAATATAGTGAGCCAGTATCTGAACCAAAAAAAAGCGAGAAAGTAGATAAGTAAAGAAAGAAAAAAGACGAAGCGGTATTCTTGAAGCACTTTTTGTTTGTAAAGTTTATCCTTAAACTTTAGCATTAAAATATGTAATGAAGGATGAGTCTGTCTTTTTCATTCGTTACTGCAATGTTTTTTTTTTTTACTATTATTAATGAGTCTTTTGGTGTCCTTTGGCTTCTGTCTACTTTATTGTCCTTCCCTTTTTTTTGTTAATTTATGTGCAGTTGAGTAAATAATGCGACGATCTGAAATTCAAAGCTTTTTTTTTTTTTTTGTGTTATCTTTTACCTCTTCTTCTCTTCTTCTTTCTCTCTCTTAATCTCTGTAGCTGGGTTTGATGGATGCCAATAGTACGCTTGTAGAATGCAAAAAACCGGATTCTGATGAAACGGTATTTCGGTTTCTTATTCTCGACGCCCCGAGCCCTAGTAGCTTGCCCACTTATGTAAAGCTTCTCCAAAAGTATAAGGTGAAAAACCTAGTTCGAGCGTGCGGTCCAACCTACAATTCAGAAGTCGTCGAGAAAAACGGAATTAAAGTATACGGATGGACTTTTGACGATGGGGCACCCCCCACCCAAACTGTTCTCGATAATTGGCTTCAATTGTTAGAGTCGGAGGCGAATCAAACACCGCCTTCTACCATCGCCGTTCACTGTGTCGCTGGACTCGGACGAGCGCCTATTTTAGTTGCCCTCGCGTTGGTCGAATACGGCCATATGGCACCTCTGGACGCAGTAGGATACGTCAGAGAGAGACGAAAAGGTGCCATCAATCAAGTGCAGCTCAACTGGCTTATGCGGTATAAACCTCGTCATACTATGGGAACTGAACGTTCTCTTGCTTGTACTAATTGCTGTGTAATGTAGTAGTGAGTTTTTTTTTTTTCCTATTACTCGTCTCTTTGCAGTGCTCGCCTGTCACTACGGTCCCCGTCAAACACAAGTCAACAACAAAGAGGTACTACTACTACTACTAAGAATAATAATGTATTAGGTATCGTATTTTTTTTTTAATTTAAAAGTGGCTTTCGGTATCTGGTATGTACCTGTTTTTCTCTTCGTTTTACAGTGACTAGAAAACGATACTTTTTAGAACCCAAAGAAGATGCCTTTATTTTTGTATTTTCCCCTTCCCATTTCGTTTTGTTTAGTATTAGATACGTGTTTTTTTTTTTCACTTGCATTGCCACATACATAAATATTTCTGGGTTTAGATTGATGTCCTCCGATGATGAAAACGCGGGATTGTCTTCACTAGAGATGGAGAGGGTCAACGCTAAAATAAGAAATCTTCCGACTCTGGAGAGTTTACTCAGTGAGTCAGACCCGAATGCCTTTACTGAGGAGCAAATAGTTGACGCCGCGGGCTTTGTAAAAGATATTTTGGATCAGAACCCCAAAACAGTAGAAGACATTCCAGTGATTCAGCGCAGGCTGCACAAGAAGCATAAACGTGTCTTTAAAAAGTCACTCTTATTAGCGGGGTACAAGTTTCTCCTCTCCAATGGGGAGAGTAAAAGAGTGGATACAGACATTGAATCGTTGGGATCTTCGAAGCAAATTCCACTGCGGTCGATCGTTTTGGAGAACTTTTTGATCTCTAAAGCGCCACGAAGTCAATCTGGGGTTCTAGTGGTGACCGTCTTTACTTCGGCTTACCCAGATGGACAGAAATTCAGTTGCCAGTGGAACTGCTATTACTGCCCCAACGAACCAGGGCAACCACGAAGTTATCTTCTGAACGAACCAGGCGTACGACGGGCGAATCGACTAGACTTTGACCCTTACCGCCAGTTTGAGGACAGGGTCCTGTCGCTAGTCGCTATTGGGCACCCAGCGGATAAGGTGGAGCTCTTAGTGCTGGGTGGGACGTGGGAGAGTTACCCGACTACCTACCGTGAACGATTTATACGGGATTTATTTTACGCCGCAAATACCATCTTTGACCCGGCGGGTTTTCCCCGTCGACCGCCCCTAGACCTTCTCCAAGAACAGTTGCTGAACGAGTCTGCAAAGTGCAAAATAATTGGTGTCACGTTGGAAACGCGGCCCGATACACTGAATCCAGACATGATGGTGGAATTGCGAAAATACGGCTGCACGCGAGTTCAGCTGGGCATTCAACACACCGACGACGGTATACTGAACCATGTCAATCGTCAGAGTACCCGCGATGAGGCGGTACAGGCGATTAAACTGTTGAAAGACAGTGCATTTAAGGTAGACATCCACCTAATGCCCGACTTACCAGGCTCCTCTCCCGAGGTGGACCGTCAAATGTTTGACGATGTGCTCTACTCCCCACAGCTTCAGGCGGATCAGTGGAAGATCTATCCCTGTCAAACGACGCCGTTTACGGTGATTGAAAAATGGTACAAGGAAGGAAAGTACAAACCTTACGGAATGGAGGCGCTTATTGAGACGATTCTTTACGCCAAGGAAAGAGTACACCCTTGGATTCGCCTTAACCGGGTGATTCGGGATATCCCTGCGGACTACATATTAGGAGGTGTGGATGTGGCCAACCTAAGACAGTTACTCGCTATCAAATTGCAACAGCGCGGTAAAAAGTGTCGCTGTATTCGGTGTAGGGAGGTAAAAGGGTCTAAGAAGGCGGCGGATCAGTTAGCTAACTCGGTACTGAAGGAGCGAGTATACGAAGCGAGCGAAGGGACCGAGATATTTTTGTCCATTGAAACAGAGGACGAGGCCACCATTTACGGGTTTCTACGTCTTCGGTTTCACATTAAAAATCATGAGACTCCTTTCGAAGAGTTACTGCAGTGTGCCTTGGTACGGGAACTACATGTGTACGGGAATCTGATTCCCACCTACGCAAAGAAGGAAGGGGTACAACATACTGGTATTGGCACAAGACTGCTGAACCGAGCGGAGGAGCTTGCCAAAGAGCATGGATACCCCTCCGTGGCGGTTATTAGTGGGGTAGGGGTACGGGAGTACTATAGGAAAAAGGGATATAAACTCTTTGCGGCCCAACGAGGAGCGTATCTGATTAAGCAGCTTGTTGAACCCGAAGTGCACCCTACCCCAGAACCAGTCCAAGTGCAGCCACCGCGGCAGGGATGGTGGGAAAACTTCACTAACTTGTTCTTAAGGAAACGCCAACGAAGCAGTGAAACTGACGAATCGTAATTTACTTTTTTTTTTTGTGATCTTTCAAGTGTATTTTTTTCCCCTGTTCCCTTTCTTGTTTCCTTTATTATCTTGCTACCAAATAAACTAACTTTTTTTTTTGCTTTCTGAAACCCTTTCTGATGCTTTCCATCTTCTTCTCTTCTTCTAGTTATCTTTTTTTTTTTTTATAGTTGCACTTTTTCGGAGTACACGTTCACAAGCTGTCTTCCCTTTTCTTTCTTCCTTTTTATAATAATTCTTAAGAACGGAATAGGGTGGCTTTGTAGGCACACCACAAAGAAATAATACTAATACCGTAAAACCCCTATCGAGTTCAAGGGTTATCCACACTTTTCACCGTTAAAAATATTCCTATAATTCCTTAAAATTTTCTAACCATGGAGGTAAATTGCTCTGTAATTGATTGCTTTTCAGAAAAGGATAAATCAAAAAAGATTTTTACCTTTCTAATACTGGATGCCCCTACCCCTAGTAACCTCCCCACGTACATTAAGGAGCTACACCGCAGAAACGTGCGTCACTTGGTCCGTGTGTGTGGGCCAACGTACGATGCGGGAGTAGTACAAAACAGTGGCATTAATGTGCACAGCTGGCCCTTTGATGACGGTGCTCCACCGACAAGAGCGGTCATTGAAAACTGGTTTGCACTGTTGGACAGTGAGAAGAAAAATTTGGAAACTGGGCAGATCACGGAGCCGGCTACTATTGCGGTTCACTGTGTGGCTGGACTGGGGAGGGCACCTATTTTAGTGGCACTGGCGTTGGTGGAGTACGGTCATGTTCCTCCACTAGATGCTATTACACTAATCCGAGAGCGAAGGAAGGGTGCTATAAATCAAATCCAAATGCACTGGTTGACAAAGTACAAGAGAAGAAATCAGGGTGGTGACTGTACTTTGATGTGAGTGTTTCTGAGAAAACGGTAATCAAATTTTACGTGAGAAAATAATAATAATATAAACAAAAAAAAGTAATAATAATTATAATAATAATAATAGTAGAGAAGCGAAAAAGTTTATTCTATTCATCGATCTTTTTTTTTTTCTTTGGGTGTTGTCTCATTGTTCTGTTTCTCTTCCTCTTTTTTTTTTTTTTGCTTTATTTTGACGTACCTTTTACACTTTTATACCCAAACCCTTAATTACTCGACTTATATTTTCCCCTTGTTTTCTTTTCTCTTTATCTGCGTTGCAGAAAATTTAGTTTCTGAACTTGCTTCTTGAATACCACCCCTCTAATCACAATGAAGACCAAAACCACTAACAAGGAGAGAAGGTTACGGGGTCATCGAATTAAGAGCGGCCTAGACGAGTTAGGAGAGCTGGATGTAAAAAAGAAAAAGGTGTCCATTACAAAAGTGAGTAGGGACATCGACGATACAGAAGACGACCCAACGGAGAACTTTGTTTTTGATAAAGAAGAATGGAAGTTTGTGATGAAAAGACTCTTTGGTACTAGTGTTTCCTTGAAAGAAAAGGAAAAAGCACTGGACATGCTACAAGGGTGGAGTTTGCGAGAGAGAAGCGTTTCAGCTTTACCCAATTATGTCGTGGCAACCGAGCTTCTCCTTCGTGCGGTGTTAAGTGACGAACAAGGAACTTGCTCTTCCAACTTAATTCCTCAATTGTACGGTGCTGTAGTATCGCGGGTTGTACACATTATGACGGGAGCGTTTACCACCGGTTCCGCTGCCACTTACCGACAGAGGGCCCAGCTTATAGGCTTTCCTGAGGAGGCAATTGAAGTACGACAGCGTGTGGCCCATGGTTCCTTTCCTTCTGTATCCGAGATCCGTTGGGTGGTTTCTCTTTTAATACAATTTCTCTACCTTAACTATTGGGTGGTGTTCAACCATGAACTGGAAGCTACGAATCGTAAAGTTACAAAGCGTAAAAAAAAGGACAACACAGACACTGCTACCACGTTTAACCTGAATGAAATAAAAGCACTCCTAGAAGTGGCCGAAGAGGAGTGCGATGAGGAGTCAGAACACAGTTGTGAGGAAAGCGAAGAGAATGAGTCTTGGACCGTTTCGTAGTCTCCACGGATTCGTTTTTGTGTCCCCCCCCCCCCCCCCCCTAATTTACCGTTTAACTGCCGCCTTTTCTTTAATTTTTATTTCGCATTAAAGTATGGTTCGTTCTTTATACTCATGTGTGCCTCTGTTTTAGGAAGAATGAAAACGTAGTAAAAACACCTTTTCCTCTTTTTTTTTTTCATTGTCTTGTCACCAATTAGTTCTTTATGGAGGTCACTCCCAAGTTTAGTATTCAAAGTGGTGATACAGTTCTTTGTCAGCACGCTTGTACCCCGTCGGGATCACAGGGTACTTTATCTTCTTCGGGTGCACTCGAACCAGTGCTAGACTATGACAGTCTTCTTCGTTTTGTAAGCGAAGTCAAGGAGGTGAGCTATGAATGGTTTGGTAAGTATATGGGAACAACAACCCACAAAGAGGAGAGTGAGGAGAATGATAGCGATAGCTCTGTAAGTCCCTCCAGGGAAGAGAAACGCCAAAAACTGTAACATTCTGTACTTCCCGCTACTGTCTTTTTTTTTTTAAAAAAAAAGAAGGAACGGTACTTCAGTAACAAATAAATAAAAAATACATATTACGCTTTTGAAACAATTGTTAACCAATGCGATGTATTAACTAAAGCTGAGGTAGTGTTGTATTCTCTTTTCTCTATTCTTCTACTGCATTTAGCATGAGTTTCGTCAATGACTTCATTGCCGGTACTGCCAGCGGTATCGCAGGTATGTTGATAGAGTATCCATTCGATACAATCAAGGTTCTTCTGCAGGCACACGGAAGCTCCAAGTACAAGGGTTACGTCGATTGCATCACTACACTTTATAGACAGGATGGTGTTTCGGGGTTTTATAGAGGAATTGGTGCTCGTCTTGTAGCCTCTGGGATAGATCACGCTTGTGTGTTTGTGTTTTATAAATGGACGCTACGGAAAATCGGCGCCGACACGGATAGGCCAACCGGTTCCCAAATCGTAGTGGGTGGCTTCGGCAGCGGGGTGGCCTCCACGCTATGTCTCACTCCATTTGAGCTGGTGAAGTGTCGAATGCAGGCGGATGATGTGAAAGGGCAGAGAAAGTATACATCCTCTTTACAATGTGTCCGACGTATCTTCAAGGAAGAAGGAGGGGTCCGGGGCCTGTACAAGGGGGTTTGGCCTACTTTACTACGCGAAGTTCCCGGCACGATTGCGTGGTGCGGGGTGTACGATTATATCAAGATTCGCCTCACCCCTGACGGAGACAGTACTACCTCCCTCCCTTTGTGGAAAAGAATGATAGCGGGTGGGTTTGCTGGTGTGTCTTTCTGGACCGTCACTTACCCATCGGATGTGGTGAAGACCCGAATTCAGGTCGACGCGGTTTATGCTAACTATGGTATAGTGAAGGCCACGGTGGAGCAGTTCAAAGAAGCGGGCTTAAAGGGTCTTTACCGAGGGTGGACCATGACAGCGCTTCGTTCTTTTCCTTCGAACGCGGTAATTTTCGCTGTGTTTGATGGGGTATCACAATACCTTAATCACCAGTGAAAGTGTAAAATACGACTCGCTACTATTTTTGAATACGTGGAGTTCCACTCCACTTCTCTCTTTTTCTTTCTTCTGTTTTACTTTTTGTTGTTGCTGTAAATGAATTTGAAAGTGTTTTCCTTTCCTCCCCTCCTCTCTTTTCTTTCAATACACACTTTCTATCCACTTTGCATAAGATTTTTTTTTTAAAAAAAAAGAAAATAAGTTTTTTATTTACATAAATTAAAATAAGGCAAAAAATAATTACTACCATAAAATACGTACTGTATAGCACCCAAGTACTGCACCCTATCGTCAAGATCTATTGGTGGTGTAAAAAATGGACACTCTCTTTACATCGAATACCTACTACCTGTGTCGAATGACGCTTGGTGTGGATGGCAATTTACTGATGCTCACACCTGACGGTCAAGTGTTGCGGATTGATGTCACATCGAAAGAATGGAGCATTCACTTGGAGACGGATCTGAATGCCCACTCTTTAGTAGAAGAGGATGACGATAAACTAATACTGACCAATCCTTTTGATTCGTCGATAGTGGAAGTCGATACGGAAGGTCAAGTGAATACCTTATTTCAAACCTACGACGGCCGTCCATTGATTGCCCCTACCTCAGTGGTCGTGAACCCCACGGATGGGGAGTTGGTGTTCACAGATGCTGGAGTAGAGGGATCTAGCAGTTTCGATAACCCCTGTGGTGCCCTTTATAGAACCATCCGTGACAGAACCCAACTGGTGCCACTGTGCTCGCAGAGGCTAGTGCGTCCTTCGGCCGTTGCGGTGGACCTAAACGGCAATATTTATGTCTGCGAACAGGGACAGAACCAGGTGCTTCGGTTCGTCCCGAACGGAAATCACTATATCGGGGGAGTTTTTTATCGTTTCAATGGGAGCATGGGACCCTCGGGGGTATGTGTATCCAACGACGGAGTTCTGTTCGTTTCACTGCAAGAGAAAAGCACAAAAGGGAACTCTTCTGTTGACGGAAAAGTTTGCGTGATCTCTCCTACCGGGGAACTCAAGGGGAGTGTATTGGTACCACTTTGTAATTTACTAGATGTAGCCTTGAGCCAGGACGGGAAAACGGTCTATGTATTAGGGTTTGATGAACCCTCTTCCACCTCCAAAATTTTTTCTGTTCCATTGTAGATCCTGTAAACTCATGTTTTTTTTTTTTTCCTTTTCTATCGGTGTCATCTTCACGATCAGGAATAAGAATTTGGTATGTTTAGTTTAAATGCTGTACTGCCACTATCCCCACCATTTTGATGAAACTTGCACTGTGACGCATCACTTTTTTCTTTTTTTTTTTATTTTCCCCACTTTACACTTTCCGTTAGCAACTTCTTTTTTTTTTTTTAAAGAAAAAAATAAACCACCTTTTGCTGAGGTGAAATTTAGATAAAAAAAGTTAGAAAAATGTCCACGTTTAATACCGGTACGTTTCTCTCGTTTTTATTTTCCTCTATTTTCTTATTTGTGGCGAGTTTTACTTTGTTGCATTATGTAAGCACAGTGTTTGGTTTCCTGATCACTCTAGTGTTTCGATATGTTCTGCTAAAAAAGAACGCCAAGTTCAAAATTAGGTCTTTTCATATTGCTCCACTTCAAGCTCGAATTTTTTTCCAAAATGTGTTCTACCAAAATGAAAATTTTTCAATTCGAATTGTGGACGGCTACATGACCTTTGCCTTCTGGGCGTTTTGGTTCAAAAACCCCAACTGGACGAGAGTACACGAATATATGGTCAGTGAAAGTCTGATTGGAACTCGGTGTAGGGTAGTGATGAATTTAAAGACGATGAAAGGTTTAATCGTCGGCATTGATGAACAAAAGCGTAAGATTCATGTTCAGCTGGAGACAGTAGCCGCCCGTGAAGAAGAAGACGAGTTTGACGATAGCGAAGAAATGGAGGATCGCGGTAGCGACGACGTCTCGGACGCCACTTCCGAGGATTTGCTCGATCGCCCTTTTGACACCAATATTCAGCAAGAGTTAAAGGAAGCATTTTCGGTAGGGAACAAGGCCGAACGATCGGCAGATGTTAGAGTGCCCATTGGAAAAAGTAAAGTCGGGGACCCGCCCCCAGAGATGAACCGTCCTGGGGATGAGGTGATACGCACTTTTGACGCTGGCGATGTGCGGATTCGAAGTAAGCCTGGACGCATCCAGTTACACATCAACGGTATGAGGTTTTCCGTCTATAACGCGACTGGTAAGTACAGGGATCTGGTGGATCATAACGCCGTTCCCAAACAGACGACGAACCCCATTGAGTTGGAGAAGCCGACTTTTAAAGACCGATTGGTGAAAATGTTTAAAAAAAAGTTGATTAAAAAAGATGTGGATTTAGACGGTAAAGCGTTACCGGCAGAGCAGGACCCCAAAATTATAGCCGCACGTCGAGTTCAGCTTAACCGCTTGAAAAATAAAACATTTTACCAAAAGATTTTTGGATTCATCGACTCGGTGGAGCTGGAACTGTTTACCTCTATTATTGACATTGGTGGTGTCGGCGCCAGCCATCCCTACTTCCTCCACACTTCCTTTCAGAGAGGGGAGGGTCGAGTGTTCTTGACTCGGGATGGGTGTCCAAGTCTTGATATTTTCCGCACAGTAGCGGAAATGACACTCGACAATATTGATATTCGAATGGCGCAGATGGACAGTAAACTAACGGAAACTCAATTTATGCGTAATGCCTCTTTACGAGACCGAGCCCAGTTGCTCTTTCGTGGCCGCGATAGCACCCTGGGTCACGATTTTGACAACCCACAATCGTCGGACCTTATAAGGGATTTTGGCATATTGGTGGATGGGAAACACCGGAGCAAGGCTCACTTGGTGTTCTACAAAGATTCACCGAATATATACGCAGGGGAAGAAGTGGTACGTGGAAGGTTGCCCACAACCGGTTTTGAACTACTGGTGGACTCGCCGGAAATTCAGTACGGACCTTGGCTAGAGTACTGTCGCTTTCAGCTTTGGCAGTTTTTTCTCCCCCCTAATTATAGACCACTGGAACAGTTGAAATTTGAGGTGGGCAGCCCACGACCAAACGCCAGCTTTGAATTCTTTGTCGAGTTTATCCGTGAGACTAAAATTTTTGTCCCCTTTAAGCGACGTAGCGCCGTCCCGTCGCCTCCATTCGGTATCAAAGACTCTGGTGAACGTGGCTACCTCTCTGCGTCGATTGGCGCCGGTTCGCAATACATTCAACCGGGTTTTTACCTACTTCCCAATGAAACGCGTCAAGACTTCCAGTCTCTGTTTATCAGTAACAATATAAGCGTGCGAACGAACTGCGTACAAGGTAAAGATTCTCTTTTTGCGGAAGTAGAATCGCTTCAATTCTTCTTGGATCGACAAGATGATATACTTTGGAACGGACAAAAACTGTGGAATATTTTGCCCAAACTTTCGGGCGCCAAGTTGTACTTTTATTTTTGCTACGTGGACTTTTTTCTAGACCTACTCAACGACTGGCAGTTTACCGCGCAAATGTACCACAACGTTCCCCTCACAACCGAGCTGTTTAACACGTACGATCGTGTGGTGAAATTCTTTATACCCAACGTGAAGCGGTTTGAGGTGTTTGTGGAAAGCAACGCCACTCTTTTACTCAATATTAACAACAACAACGTAGTGTTCTCTGACGACCCCAACGATCTACAGTATAACACATTTGCTAAATTGGTGGTGAATACGGCGACGTTTAGTATGGTACTCCCTGCCGATCAGTATCAACTGAGTTACGAAAATGAAATTGTGAGACCTATCCGGGTGTCGGTACGAGACATTAAAGCCTTCTTGTTACTGCCCCCGACGCATCCCCTTTACTCCGAGATTAGCGCCGACATCCCCTGGGCTGTGTCGGATCGGTGCGATGTGAAGGGTTTGTTCTCGTTGATTGTAGGCAACCAAAGCGTCCCACAAGACCGCTACAACCTTAACCCCTCCACCGGACGAACACGCTTGCACAACTATTTTAATTTAGAGATTGAATTTCAAAACACATTTGGTACCCTAATGGCACCTCATATTCTGTGTCTGTTAAACGCGTTCCACAACATTTTCCTTGACCATATGCTAACGATACACCCGGATGAACTCTTTTGGTTGTTGGCCAAGTTACAATCGAACGCCACAACAGGTGAAAACAAACGAAAGGAGTTTAAGCAGTTTCTGGAAATGTCTCAACCTGCCGGAAATGACCTCGAAATCTGCGTCACTGTGAAGTTGGTAAACACACAAGCCAGTTTGGCTTCTAGCTTGAAGAGAAACTCGCCCAAGTTGACCTTGCGAACGGGGGTGTTAACATTTTGCTACTCCAAGCAGTTTGCCGTTACTAATACTTCCGTTAGCATCACTCCAGTCACGTTGCGCGTTGTGGATCCTCGCCACCCCACCGGAAGTGAAAAGTACTTTCTCTGCGTGGGCGACATTTCCGTGGGACTGGTGAAACATTTTGGTAGAATGCCTCTCAAGCCCAAAATTCACGATTCAATGGATATCAAAGTGGGAGGGGTGACATTTAGCTTTGCACTGGAGCAAATTCTGACCATTGTCAGTATCGTAAAGGCGGTGCTAGAACACCTTAAACTGGAAGACCCCAATATGGAACTCCACGTGGACAAGGCCCGAGCAGTCGCCGAGCTTGCCGCTGAAACGGTAAAACGGTCCGATAGAAGTCATAGGGATGCCACTGGGTTAGAGGTTGGTTCACCTCTAACGCCTAACGTTGGGGAGCACGCTGAGATGGAAAATTTTAAGCCAAAGAAGCGAAAGAAGGTATTTTTTCTCGCCTCCTCTTCGTCTTCAGACTCGGACAAAAATTCGGTCGATCCAGGTGGTTATACGTCGTTTGCCAACCAAGTTAGCTTTGATTCCGCCTCTGGATTCGCAAAGTTTATGGAGGAGTGTAATAAAGCCGACGACGACTCCAAGGACTATGGTTTATTTTTTACCTTCGTCTCTGTGGTCTCATTAAATGGACGGGTGAGAGTGGGAGACGCGGGATGGATATCAGTGGATGTTCCTTCTGGTATTAGCATTGCACAGTCTACCCTCAACGACGGGAACTCTAATAACAGGCTTAGTCTGGCGGTGAAAGACGTGTCCGTACATGGCTTAGTGCCATTGGGTAAGGTTCAGGACCTCGAGAAATTCCCTACCGACCACGTCAATGAAAAGTTTGTGGAGGTGCTTCACTTGCAAACTTCACTCTGTGCTCGGCACTACACTGCGTTTCCGTTTGACGGCTCCCTAGAAAACCACATGTACAAACAACAGCAATTTATCCGAACGAACGACTATGAGGAGTTGATTAATTTTCGCTTTTTCGAATCCAAAACACCCCCTCCCACCCCAGGTAACGCGTCCAATGCCGGGGAAACGGCCTCTCCAGCAGGACCACCTACCCAGTTGCGACAGAACATTGTCGAATCCACGACGCAGAGGTTAAAGGCACTGGTGGAGTCCACCACCTCCTCCTCTAGTGACGACTCGTGGTCGGAAGCGTCGTCAAACCATGTGGTGAAACAAAAGACGATATCTTCTACCGATGCCAGCTCCGAGCCTGGGACTCAAACCGTTCAACTCTCTCAGGAAAGTGGGGACAGCGCTTCTTCTTTCACTGATTCCCCGGTAGCGGAGGTCGTCAAGGAGTCTTCCTGGGAACAGTTTGAAACTTGTCAATCCGTGTCCGAAGCCTCTGACAGTTTTTTCATGGGAAGCACCCAATTCGATCATCCGTTTGACGAGGATTCTCCTTTAGAGGAGGGTATAAAGCCCTCTGAACCTCCGACCCAGATGCCGGTGGAGTTCTCCCTACAGGAGGAGATACCACAACACAAGTTTTACAGAATCTACTTCTCCACTAGTTGCGGTGAAAGTGGCAGCCTTCTGGACTATGGCTTAAAAAACAAAAAAGATCGGAACAATAATGTTCACTTCCACGGACCACTACCCAACACCGCTTTTATTCTTTTACAGTACCCGGAAGAGTTTCCCGAGTACGTAGTGGCGAAGGATTTCTATGAGAATTTAGCCGATGGAGCGGATCACTCGTGGTTCTATGGGTGCGCTGACAATCGAAAGCGATCGTTGCAAGGTTCCACCACCAAACACCTCCACGTCGAGGTTACAGAGCCGGTCACGGTGTTTCTCTCCAAGGAAATTTTCCCTCTTGCCGCTGTTGCCGCTAACACGGTACTTCAAAAGTTCCGCGAGGATTCATCGATGGGTAACTTGAAGTCGTCTACCGCCGTGTTTGACGAGAATAGCCCGGTTCAGCTGTCCGTAAACACCACAAAATACATCAAGGATCACAAAAAGGGAAAGAAGAGCCGGACGCGAAGCCAACAAAAGCGTTGGCAGTGGGAGGATATTCTGGTGAGTGGTTTAATTCCCTGCGTGGAGATCAAACTAGTGACTGCGTTGGCTGTACCAGCCTACAACTTACCGAAAGAGTCTCCTGTGACGGGAATGTACAGCACGACGTTGGCGATTCAAAATGTCAAGCTAGTATTGGGATATAACCGCCCCCCGTCTGGTGTAGAGAGTACGACTATTATATCCAAAAAGCTTTCCGCGTCTCTCTCCCTTGCCTATCTCTCCATCATTACCCAAATCGAGTACGAACCAATTGTACGGGAGGGGAAACTACTGGTCGATGCCCCGTCTATTATTCTAGACGAGACAAAGGATAACATTGGGATAATTTACGTCGCCAAGGTGCGGGGAAGAGGGAAGAGAGACGTAGTACGAGGCACGGACGGAGGGGCGTGCAGTGTGCTGGTGGATACGGTGGGGGTCCACATTACAAAGGACTACTTGTCGTATATGGTGTCGTTGTTGGCACTGTGTAACAGTATCCAAACGGAGTTCTCGGATACCATTAGTGGAGACCTTTTAGCTTTTAGGAATCAGTCGAGTTCGGCTTCCGTGAAATTGTCGTCTACCCGTCACCACACGTCGTCTGCCTCTTTTGCTGGCGGGAGGTCTAATGAGAAGGGAAAGTCGATTCAGGGAAAAGGAAACATCCGACTATTCCGGGTGGTGCTGATTAATACCTATAAACACGGTCGTTGCGTAAAGTTGGATTTGCAAACGAGTTCGGTGTTCGAAATTGAACGTCCAATGACCAACTTTGTGATTTTAACCCCGAGAACCAAAGAGCAGTATTTCCAAGTCCAGTTTATTGGGGATGTGGATGTCTTTCGTGTCAAGTTGTACCCTAGCGTTTTGCATTGTTTGAACACCTCTTCATTTGAAGGAGCCCCGTTCCTGCAAAAGACGGAAGATTCTTTAGAATCCAACAGAGTCACCAGTGAAGCCTCGATAGGGGAGGGAAAACTACTGATACTCTATAACGGAACGTTTACCCTGTATAGCTTAGACATTTCTCTGCTGTACTCCACCGTAAACTTTTTACAACTAAAAGGGAAAAGGCTGACGGGGTTTGCAGAGTCGAGAACGGATAAGGTGAGCTCGAGAGAGTGTGTCCAGACGGATGTCCTCACGGAGGCGATTTCGGAGCGATTAAAGGAGCGCCTTCGTTCCAAGGCCAGGGCGGCCCGGGAGCGTGCACGGGAGAGTAGATACGCCTCCCCACCTTCCGTGACAGGGCAACTCCAGTTAAAATCAACGGCGTCTTTTTTCGTTGACCAATTGATGTTGCAGTACGTGGCCGATATGGTCATGCCAAGAGAAGGAAACCCTGGCGACGGGGGTTCTAAACGAGAAGCTCCAGTGATAGTGGCGGCGATTGATCAGGTGGCGATTGCCGCTCAATTCACTGATCAATTCGACATTAATGGAGACCAGGTGAGTATGGAGGCCTCAGTGCAGCGGGTCTACTCTGTTTTCCCGTATCGTGCGGGTCAGGAGGAGACCGTTCACCCACAAATACAACAAATCATCACCGCGTGGAAGCTGGCGGCGCAGTCTTTGCGAAACACGTCGGTTAACCTTGCTGCCTCGACGATGCATTCTCCCAAAAAAAGTGCGCAGAAGGTAAACCTTGGTAAGAATTCTGCCATCTACTTTTGCCTAATGGCAAAAAATATAGAAGGTACAGTGGGCCTTCCACAGAATATTTCGCAAAAGTTTTTTCTTCCTCAACTGAGCTTGTTTCTGCAAACGTCGTCGAATGGGAGAGTAGGGGCTAAAGTCCACGCGCACCCTTTTTCTGTCACCTCAAAATCGAACACACTCGACAACTACAAGGTGTCTCTTCCTCACATGTACCTGATATACGCGCACGATCCCATTAAGTTGACGTGCTCCATCATGGTAGAAACAGTGGCCATTACTGTAACCCCACTATTTATTAACCACACTTTGCTATCGATCGAAAAAATTAAAGATCTCGTGGTAACGGCGAAGCGCACGGTTCCACTTGGGGCTTTGCAAACGGACACTGCAGCGACCTCACCACCAGAGTATGAAAGTGAACCCCAGAAAGGGAAGCGACAGAGCTTTCTCTTTCTTTTAAAGGGTCTTCGATTTTCCTACGTCACTTCCATGACGAATCTTCGTTTTTCTATTAAGTCCCTCAACGCTAAAGCGGAGACGTCTGTCTCTTCCAGTTTTAGTCTTCTGGATTGGGTAGTGCACGTCACTCGGGTTCAAGTGGCCCTCGTCGACCGGGATGACCACGACCAGATGACGGCTAGGGAAAAGAACTCTCATGCGGCTATGAGGGTGGTACCGAAGCGGTCCATTCCGTTGGGTGGATTTATTTGGGGTTCTGCGGAGTTTTCCGTCACACTGTCTAGTGGTAAAACGAATTACAACACGGAGGTTCAAGAAACCCTCCGCCGAGAGTCCTTGTTTCAATCGTGCACCCCTGCACTTCGGAAAACCTTACTGGAAACGGTGGGACACTCTACCTACCGATGGATTATGTCGGTCTACTCTCCGTTAGTCGTTTTGCGGATCGGACTAGACTCTCTTTTAAAGCAATGTCTTGAGGAAACGCAAGCGGATATTTGGGAGTTGAAAAATGCTGCCACTGAGGAAGGCATTCGTCTACGTGCCATGCTAAGCAAAGAAAAGACCTTTAAAAAGCTCCAGGCCCATAAAAAGCGGTACGACGCGTTGATTCGAAAAACAGAGACGGCTCACGAAGAAAATGTGCGGAAAGCAGCCGAAAAAGTGGTACGGGACGCCTCATTTCGGCGCCGAAACGCTATAGGGGAAGAAGGAAGGGATATGTTGCAACTGCTGCGAATGGCGTCGGAGCACCGTTTTATCACCACTGTAACCAATTTCTTGGTAGTGGTCCCTTTCGGGGACGCCAGTTATAAAAACATTCTGGAGTCCAACTCCGATTTCTTCGCCTGTGGGAAGAGCGAACGTCACATTCATAGCGCTAGCTGTCTAAAGAGAAAAAATGTCATTCCGACATTGGCCCTAAAAGTTAGGATTGATGAAATTACCTTCACTTGTGGCATAGAAAGTGTAAGACAGTTCGCACCCGTTATTCTCAAAGACTCGTCGAAAAACTTTGTCACGTCGCAACTCCGCGTTACTGGTCGTTTATTCGCCAACAAACTCATTGCGTACTTTTCCTTTGGTACCCCATGTCCTAATTCCACGACGCTGAGGGATTTTCTGGAGGAAACTACTGTATTTGGTGGAATTGGCATCCTCACTAGTAAGGACCCCGACGAATTAAACCGCTCTCGCAACACACTGCAGATTGATATTGTCGAAACCTCTTTTCATGTGGATAAGAAGGATGACGTGCTGTCGGTGGGGTCTATTCTGGATATCTCCGGCCCAAAACTCTCCGTGTCTTCCAGAGTCATCAATATTATTAGCCAACTAAAGGACGAACTTCCCTCTTCGCCAAGTTTGTCAAAGTTAAACACCAGGGAGGAAGAAACGTCAGTGAGTGAAATGCAGAGTCAAGTCGACTGCAAGCCAAGCACCCCCACTAAGGGGACTCGAAGTGTCGTGTACGTGGTGGACATTAGCGCACGGTTAGGAATTGGGTCACTTCGCGTGTTTTCCTTTAGTCAACCACAGAAGCTTCCTACACCCGCTGAGAGTGTGTTCACGAGGAAATTTACCCACAGCACCCGCAAAAAAAAGAAGAGCGAAAGGATGGCAAAAGTCGTCACCCCATTAGAAGAAGAACAATACTCCGCTCAACAAAAGGCAAAACATCAAGAAAGTTCCATGAGCTGTATCTTGACCCTCCCACTCCCGGCTATCGTGACCCAAGTAGCAGGCAAACGGCGTTCGAACAGGGAGGTGGACGACGAGGTAATAGTGCGGTGTGAAATTAGGGCTGGTGTGATCGAGGTGGGTCCCTCTATTGCCACATTTTTTCGTGACGTCGAACACAGTTTGACCCGTTACGTTTTGCACAAGCAGGAAAGTGAGAAAAGTGTCCTCTCCAAAGTTCACGAACTTGAGGGGCTCTCCTCCTCCACGAGGTGGAACCTGTACGCCCCAATCGCGGACTTTCTCGTCCCCCTCCCACGTGCGTATGCTTCGGAACTGTTTCGGAAGAAAATGGCTTTTTTTTCGAGCGGTCGTACTTCTCAAAGAGTTCCCGCCTCACAGCGGCAATCCACGGTGCAGTGCATGGACCAAAAGAAGGAAAAATCGTTTATTAGTGTACACCTGAGTTTGCTTCAGTTTACCCTCTTGCTCACTTCGGAGCCGTTGACGTCTACTAATTTTACTGTATTTCTGGGAGACGGTGGGAGTGTGGACCTTCTTATTAAAACCTTCAAGTATGATTCAGAACGTTTGCTCCACTGTTTCCAACGTCCGGAAAGTATAGTCATTGTGAATGTACGACGATTCAAGACTGAGTGCCAGACAAAACTGGAGGTCAAATCCATGGAGGTTTTTCTTCCCGAAGGGGAACTCTTGATCAGTAAAAGGACAGCTCCGGAAGGCGTTGTAAACACCATTGCAGTGAACCTTCCTTTTAATGTGGAAGGCACCGATCCCAACTTGATCCTTCGTGTCCCTCATATTGCACAACTTTTTACCGTGTACCAATTGTGGACCAGTGTAGTCGGAGAGGCCATTTATAACGTCAAAAGTGTTTTGAAACCAAAGGAGGACAGCTCCTCAACGTCGAAGGATCAGGCCCTCTTCCTCGCCCAAACGGGTTCCAACGAAAAGAAGATGGCTCCTGCGTGTGTGCGAACGCTGGCTGTGGTGAACGTGTCCTACGGACTCTGCCACGTGGACCTTGGAACCGGAAATAGTCACCAAATCCTCTTTGGAACTGGTAGACTGGCCGTAGAGTTGAAGGATATGGAACAACAAACGGGGGTAAATTTACTTCGTTGCCACATTTCTAAATTCACTACTAAAAGTGAGGGTGTTTTGGCGGGCGTTGTTAGTATTGGGGATATCTTTATACAAGGGTTTGCGATTGAAAACGCGTACCAGTGTGAAAACTTTTTGCGTTCTCCAGAGGGACGCACGTTTCGTGGGCGGCTTATTGTCAAACACGTCCACGTAGGATTTAAAGAACGACAACTGAAGGACGTGTTTGAGTGCAAGAGTACTTTGTTGGATATAAATGCGATGGACGGTGTAGGGGTCGACGGGTACACGACGTGTGACATGGAGGCCCTCCTGTCTAGTGCAAACTTGGGCGTGACCCCGAGCACGGTTCCTGCTTTTTTGACTTTTATCAAGGGGGTTAGTTACATGGTGGCAGAACAGAAACGCGTCGCGAATGAAAGACTGAAAGAATCCAAGGTTTCCAGCGACCAGACGGGCTTCATTTCTGGTCAAATAAAAGAGGTGTTAAACAGCTGGGAAAGGAGAAGATCGACGGCGGTGAGGTCCTCGAAAAAAATGTCCGACAGTACCAATCCGTTCTCTGACGAAAAGGACGAAGAAGTCCCGGAGAAGGACCCCCGGCTAAACGAAACAGGAGCGATTCCTTTTTTCGGAAACGTATTGTGCAAGGTGCCTTGTGGGCAACTACGGTTTACCCTACAAGAGACCACCATTATCCTGGGAGCCGTGTCATCGAGCGAAGCCACAACGGGATGTGTGGTTTCTAGCTTTCCAAGAGCCAGGCTTTCTTTTGCGGAATGCCCCTCTCCAGACTATGTGTTTGCGAAGAAAATGCTTGTGATAGAGACTCACAATGTGGAATTGTACCGCCCCGGTTCGTATAAAGTAGTGATCATGGGGTTTCGAGGAGAGAACTACTTTGAATTTTATACCAAACAAGACCTGGGAAGCCCGGAGGTGTTCTTTACCCTCTTGTTGAAGCAAACCCACCCTTGGACCGGTAATCCTCGTTTCCGTGATTTTGAGGAAATGATCTCTCTTATCAAATCCTTTGCGGATAAAAAGAACGCCGATGTATTTCAAAAGTTTGGCCGTGTTGACGCCAATTTAAACGCCTCCCCTCCGCCATCCGTTGACTCAACCCCGTCTCCACAGTCCAAACCGTCTGACCCTCATACCATTGAAATTGACGAAACGGATCCCCGGATACTGAAGCCCCTCCGAAGTGCTAATTTCTCCCCCCAGCTTCGGTTCGGCGGGGACGTTTCAGTGAACACAGAGGTGATTCTCAACTGGATTGGTATCACTGAAAATATGCTTCCAAACGTCTTGAACAGCAAACTATGTGATGGTTTAGAAGGGTTTCTATCTAATTTCTCGAACATGACGAGCGAGAGGACTAAAGAATAGAAAACAACAACAACAACAATAACAACACTTTTTGTCTTTAGTTTGTTCAAAGTTTTAAGTGAGGTAACCTTGTTTTTTTTTTTTTTTCGTTTGAGTATTTGGACTTTTCAACTATCATTGCTACCGTTTGGTTTCCAATCTTTATAAGCTCTTTAACCCCACTTTTCCTTTTACCTCTATTGTAACAGTTTTTTTTTTTTTTTTCACCTCTTAAATGTCAGCTTCTGATAAGCACTCCTCTAATGATAGCGAGGACTCCCTTCAGCTGCCGTCGGTGCCGCAGTTACCGGAAAGGGAGAAATCTCCACCTACTGTGGAGAACAAGAGCAGGTATAACCATGTGTCTCGTCACAGGGAGAGGTCCCCGAGTGAGGAGGAAAGGGAAGAAGGGGAGGTTTCCCTTTTTATCGGTCTTGGACCCGCTGGACGATCGGTTCATAGTGACGAGCTCAGGGACTTTCTGGTCTCTCACTTGGATGAAGAGGAAAGCAAATGCGTCGGCGAGGTTCGAATAAGGGGTCGTTGCGCTTTTGCTGATGTTAGTCAACGTGACGTCGCCAACCGCCTCATTTCTTTGTTAGACGGTAAACTATTTAAGGAAACCATGACGCTAAAGATAGAGGTAAGCAAAACCAACAAGAAAGAAGCGATACGCCGGAAAGACAGGGATAATCGTGATTTAGAGAGACGCTTAGACCGTCAAGGTGGTCTCACGCTTTTTATAGGTCTCGGGCCGTTCGCAAGAGACTTGCGCGACGATGATATTTTGAGAAAACTGGAAGAGGTAACCGCGTCCCTCCGCTCAGAACCTCCCGAAAGGGAAACCCAAGATGAAGATGGCGAAGCGACAAGGTCGGAAACCCTTTCAAAAGAAAGGCTGTTTTACCGCCTTCGGCGCGCGAGGGAGTGTGCCTTTGTCGACGTCAAATCTGCCCAAGTGGCCGATCATCTGTTGAAACATCTGAATGGGGACTATATTCGTGAGTGTCGACTCTCGGTACAAATTGCAAAGGATCGCTCTCCACGAAGGTCGCGTAGGAGCCGTAGCCGAAGCTACAGTCGAAGTCGAAGCCCGCATCGCAGCTCGCGACGCCGCTCGTCTCGCGGTCGGTATGAAGAAGAACGACGAAGACATAAGCGTCATCGTCATCGCAGTTACTCGGAAAGTTACTCTTCGTCCCGAAGCCGGAGTCGCAGTCGCAGTCCCCGTGATAGGAGAGCTCGACGACGCTATTAACTTGAATTTATAAATGAAGGAAAGAGAGAAAAGAAAATACCTATATATTTACAGGGAAAAAAAGTATAATACGATGTTGTTGCTGTTTTTTTTTTTTTTTGTCTTCGTGAAAATTCTTTTTTTTTGTATCCTTTATGGGATTCAACACGCTTTTTTCTCTTTTTTTTTTCAATTCTTATTAATATTACTCTCTGGTTTACCAATTTTCAGTTTAGTGGACTCTTTTTTTTTTTTTTTGAATAATGCTGAGACGGTCTACTTTCCTTATGGGACGTACTGCGCCAGTTATTGGTCTGGTGAAAAAGTTTCGTTTCGCTGGGGTGGATGATAATCCTTCGATCACTCATCAACCATGGGACGTCAAGGAGCCGCTGATGGCGGACTATGGATGGCAGAGAGGAAAGTTACCCAAATTCCGCGCCCGAAGTCCGTTCCATCGGCAGCAAATTGCGCGTCGTATGGTGACGGAACTGATCCGGAAAGACTATGTTATTGTCGGAGGTGCCCGGGCTCCTGCTCTCCGTATTTTAGCTGATCACGTAGTGGAGCTTGCCAAGGCGGGAGATACAAATTCTCGTCAACAGTTAGCTCACTTTCTTCACGACCCTTTAATGGTGGATAAAGCATTCGATGAGTATCCAAGGCGTTTCAGAGACTTGTCGGGTAAGTACGCCATGATGACGCCACTTCGCGGAAAGCGGCGAGCCGACACGGTTTCCATGTACTTTGTCGAGTACAAAAACAGAGACTTGAGTGACAACCACAAAGGAGAGGATTACTCCTCCACACCGGAGCGCTTTTTCCTACCCCCTCGCATTATTGAAACTGAAAAGGGAATTCAAAGGCCTCCTCACATGCAGATGGCTTTCGATCGCTGGGCGAGTAAGTTTAAAACGGAAGAATTTCACCACTGGTGGAAGTTACGCCACGCAAAGCTCCGTTACTGGGGTGTTCGAAATGTTCCCCATCCTAGTGATGTTGACCCACTTTGGTCTGAAAAAGAGGAAGAAGAGTGGCACAACGAAATGATGTCGAACACCGGCGATTTTGATGAATTTGACCTTGACGACGATGAATATGCCGCAGAGGGAGAAGGTGGTGTGTCTGAGGATGCAACTAAGAAAGTGTAGAGCACATTACACAATTTACAGGAAATTTTTTTATTAAAAAGAAGCTACATTCCTTCTGTTGTTGATTTTCGTCGGTCCTGTAATGCGTTAAAGAGCGTTTGTGAAGTAAACATTTGCATTTCTTTCTTCTTCTCTTCTCTCTCTCTCCCTCTCTCTCCCTCGTCATCCTAACCTAAACTTTAGAATTATTTTAAAGATGAGAAAAAAGAAGCAAGAGGTCACAGGGAAACCAAATCAATACAATTTACATACTTTGGAGTACGATTGGAAAGAACTTCCAGATGGTAGGACGGCACGTGGTGGGGTAAAGGACAAGGATCTCAATATCGGTGCTTCTCCTGTGGACAATTGGAGTGCAGAGCCGTGGAGTGGGAACAGTGCGGTGCCTCCGGCTCCACTTTCCCCTTCTTTATCGCACGTAGCCTATTCACCAAAGGTAGCCGATGCCGACCTAGTCCGTGACGAGGCGGTAATCTCCTATCCCTCGGGTCAAAGTGCCCCCCCACCGTTTGAAAGTAGTGTTGCACTTGACCATGAAATGGATCCTCCCTTTTCGAGTCGCGGCGTATTAGAAGAATCTCTTACAAATCCTGTAGAAGAGAATGAGTTTCACTCTGTTCTTTATCACTGGTCCCATGATGATATTAAACGTGTGTCAAACAACAACTTCGCAGAGGCGTGTAATCGCACTAGGCTACAATAATTGGTCGGTTCTACCCTTTCGTCTTTGATATACTTCTGCTCTTCATGTTAAAGCTTACAGTTGCTCCCAATATCTATTCTTTTGTTTTAGGTGGGTGTCATTTTTGGGATAACTGCTTTTATAGTGGTAGTATGTAGCTTTGACAATTCTTTTTTTTTTTTTTTGGCTTTCCCGGTATACCATACATTAGGTTGTGACCCTTTAAAAACTCTCCGTGTTTGGTTACTCTAATATGTACTCTTTTTTTTTTTCTCTTTTTTTTAATTCCTTTTTTTTTTTTTTATTAGTGTTTTTTTTTAACTCGTGTTATTAATAAAATTATTACTTTAAAAGTCTCTTTTACTTGCTAAAAATGCCAAAAAATATGGGAAAGGGCGGAAAGTCCTTCAAAGCGGGTAACTCAAAGTCCAATCAATTAAACCAAAAGCGTGAATTGATTTATGCTTCTGCGGAGGAAGGAGAGGAATACGCACAAGTGAAAAAGGCCCTAGGGAGTCTTCGTCTTCAACTTCAGTTGGCGGGCGGAGCTACTACCATAGGGCAAATCAGAGGTGCCATGGTTAGAAAAGTATGGATTACCCCGGGGGATGTAGTAATTATTGCGAAGCGTGAGTTCAACGAAAACGATACCGTCGATATCATTTACAAATACACTCCAGCAGAAGTACGTCAATTGGTCAAAACTAACCAAATTCCTCGAGATTTTAATCAGGGCGAGCAAGCAGAGCACGCCGATTACGAATTCGTTAACGACGAAGACGACGCTGAGATTGATGAAGATGATATGGAGAAGAAGAAGGCCCGCGCTGAAGTTATTTTGAACAACCCCATGGCTGCCCTCGATGACTTGTAAACGTGTCCCCTCCTTGTTCTTTGTTTTCTTTGCAACCAAGAGTACTAACAATGGCGTCGAAGAATAACATAAAAAATCTCAACAACACATTATAGGAAGTTGAAGTAATGCTCTAAAACTGCGTATCTTTTTCTTATTACCAGTTTTTCTTCTTCTCTTCACTATAGTTATATTAATTTTCTCATTTTAAAGTCAATTGTTTTATTTTTTATTTTTTGTCTTTATTCTTTGAATGAAAAGTGTTATGGTACTCCAACCTTGAGTTCAATTTCTGTGAATATATATATTTGACCCTCCCTTTCCCTCCTCTCTTGTTTTTTGTTGGTGTGTAGTAGTTATTACTGTGAGTTAAATAAAGGTTACAGTGGTTGTCGATGCGTCATCGAAAGGTTGCCTTTGGTGGTACCTTTGGCTTCCTCTGTGCGCAACGATTCGCCTACAGTGAAAAAAAGGCCGCGGACCGCTCTTTTAATGAAATTATACAAGATAGACAGAACAGTTTTAGGTGGTCTGAGCACCACTTGTTTAGACCACACCAAAGTTTTACGTATGACCCAACTAGCTGGAGTCGAAATTTGGAGGAGGCGGCGAAAAAGCAGCGTCAAAGTGAATTACTTGAAAGGATAAAGTTTTTAGAGGAACGTAGTACAGAAGAGTCCCCCGCGTTGACGGACCCCTCCAACCAACGCCAGAAAAAAGACTCTCTTCAACAACTGGTGGATAGTGTGCTCTCTTTGAGGAGCGAAGTCTATTCCCCGCGGTCGAAAAGAAGCCGAGTGTTGTCAGTCGTGGAAAAGAAAAAAATCCAACTTGCACAAAGCTGCAATTCCCTTTTTCTGCGACTTCGAGACGGGGAAATCGGGGAAACCGTGATGGTAGGGTCTTACATATACGGGTTACACATACTTTTCCTGTCTCCAGAAGATTTCATCAACGGTGTCGTGGCGTTTGCGGGGAAAGGGGAGTACGACCCGACAAGTCGTAGTGATGCTGAAATAGTGTCGGATATTTTAGAAGCTGTTGTTAGGCCGTTGGTTCGCTTTGTCCAAACCGAAAATAGGGCGGATTGGGTGAATAACTTATCTTTGGAGGAAATGATTGAACTTTTGTACTCTCTCACCCATCCCCTCTCCCGCTCTCAAAAGGAAACCACTACTTCTCTATTGGCTCCACTCAAGAATCGACTTCAGGACCGTCTCACGGAGGCCTGGAGGAACCGAATTCAAACGTCTTCAAGACAAGAAGAGGTGTTGAGCCCTTCTCACGTTTACATGGGGGTGTTGATTTACAAATGGACCGAGGTGGGTAGTAGGACTAGTATTGTATATTCTCTTGACATGTTGTCCCATTTTGTACACTCCATTCTGAAAAACTCTATTCTTGGCGGTGGTCGTGGTGGGGTTGGCGCCAAAGGTCTGGGGGAATCTAAGATCCCACAAAGAGGGATTCGACAACCGGAAACCAACAGTGAGGATGTTTTTTTTATCCTACGAAGTTTTACTGAACTCGTTTTAATCTCCGATGCGGCGGACCTTGGCGACGTGGAGAAAGTGTTGCCTACTCTGCTGAATCTATTGGAGTTCACTCCTAACTATGATTTGGAAGAGGACTCCATCATAAGTTTAGTAGTGCTGTGTAGTTTGAAGGGTATATTTTTTTCTCAAGGGGGGGGAGGACAACCGATGGATTTGGATGTACTCCTTCTTTTGTCCAGACTCGAGTTTAAAACCGTTCAAAACAAGGCCGAGTTGCATCAACTACTCTACTTGTGGTGCAGTAAAGTGTCCGAGTCCGTGGATCACAAAGAAAACGAAGGAAAAAGATTGTACGGGATTGTGCTACGTCACCTCTCCGACGTGTTATCTCCCAGGGAGGTGTATGATCTGGATAAAGAAAAGGGAGTTTCGTGTATTCAGGCAGCTGCAGACAGTGAGACCACCTCGCTCCTTCCATTGTCATTTTGGCAAGAGTACTCCAATTTTCAACTCGCGGATGGCTGCGATAAAAGAACCGCTGAGGCGTTAGTAGTATACCGATCCCTCTACTGTGATAAACCTAACGCAGATTGTCGTGTGGGAGATGAGTGTTTTGTCAATTTGTGTGCCTGTGCAGAAATAATATCCAATCATAAACTGAATCGACAATCCCTTGCGGAGAATAAGGAAGCGTGGGTGTCACTTCTTTATTTTATCGAAAGTGGGTATCGAAAAAGTGTACAGCTTTTGATTAATGAGATTTGTAATTTGGTGAGCAGCAGAGGAGAAGCCAGTAGCCGTGTGGTTGTCTTTTAAATATATATATATATATATATATATATATATATATATATATATATTTGTGATGACCACAAAAGACGTCTTACCACCAAGAATATTACTCTAATTATTATTATTATTATTATTTTTCGGTATGTTTTCTTTCCTGTGGGGCAGATGTCTTGTAAGTCAATTTTTTTTTTTTTCTATATTCGTCTCAAAAAGGAAGTCGTATTCTAGTGTGTGCTTGTGTGTTGCCCTCCACCCCCTCTTTCAACAATGCCCGCTGAAGTTGTACTTATGATGGACCTTTCGGGTGTCCTTACGTCTTCGCCATTTCCTGCAGCCAGACGTCTTGCGGAGCGAATGATGCTTTGCGTTTTTACCCGGGCCGGGTCACACTTGGCCACAAAAATGAAGAACCGCTCCGTCCGGTTTCTCGCCAAACAATACAGTACCTTTTTCTTTACCGTTACCGATTTCACAGAGCGTATAAGAGGGGTCAAAAGTGCCTTTGAGCGCCTAGAGTTGGGAGAAATCAACCGTTTGGAGTTTGTGACAGAGTACAAGCTGGAGATACGGTTTATGCTGGAGGCCCTTGAAAAGCAAAATATAGAAGAGCTGGAAGGCATGAGTATTTCTTATCCAAAACGAGTGGAAGCGGTGAGGAAACGATTCCCACTTCTAAACGATCCCATCATTCAGTCCTTGATTTTTGAAATCATGGACGTGGAGGCGTTTCTCTGCACACTAGAGAAGGTGTCCCCGCGCAAAAACGTGTTGAACCTTTTACACTACTTGCGGATGAAGAGTCAACAAGAAATAAGACTCTTTGCGATGGGGAATAGCTGGGAAACGGAGGGACAATATAAGCGGATGGTACATGAAGCCGCAACCTCTTTTACCGATTCCGTCTCTGCCACTTTTCCGGTGAACTGTCCTGTGGAGTACGGTTCCGTTAAATCAACATTCAACGTGAACGGTCTTTTCGATGGGTACGTTCGAAGTTATACCTGTCACAAACGCAAACCCTACCCAGATATTTTCATGAATGCTTTGGACCAAGTGCGGGAGGGCAGAAAACCAACCGCGGATGCGCTCCGTTTTGATTTGAAACCCTTTGTCTTCTTTTTCGATGACGTCGGGGACCACTGTGAAGCCGCGAGGGATCTTCCTGGTAACCCTTTTACGGAGGTGTTCCTTATCGAAGACGGTGCTGGCGACGTCTACAAGGACGTAATGTGTGCGCTCAAGATGGTGGCTGCGAAGGATGTGTTTTGGAAGAGTGTGGTGGAAAACGTGGAGAAGGATATGACCCCTCTGTTTAGACCCCTCACGGACCCAAAAGGCAAACCGGTGTCTTGGGTAGAGGATGAGTTGAACAATTATAGCAATAACCTTCTCTTTATTCCACCACCCCAAAACGATAATTGTGTTCCCGTAAATCCTAATGAGAAAAACGAATACCACATGGACCTCGAGGACCAGGATGCCATCCTGTACTACTGCGCACAGCACTTGCCGCACTTATTTCCTCTCGATATTCCGGACCAGCCAACCCCCAATATGAATTTAAAAAACCAACCAGGTCTCGCGACGTCGGCCGGGCCTATTGCGTTTGAATACATTCGCGGAAGCCGCTTCTTTGAGTCTTATCGTATCACTCTAAGGACGGGAAGCTTTATTCTGCGAATCCAACCTCAAGGTCCCAATCCTTACGGCTCGGTGGATATTAGAAGAGAGTTCGAAACCATGTCCCACATTGCCACCGTCGCACCCGCGGTGAAAGTTCCCGACATGTTGTTGTACTGTGACTCCTACGCTGTTTGTGGGAGAAGGTTTTACATCCGGCGTTACAAAGACGGCGAGGTCATTAGTAACATTCAGATGTTGTTGCAGCCCAGGATTCACCGCCCCTACTCGGAACGTCGGCGTGTCGTCACGGTGGAGCTGAAGCCGAAACTTTTTTTTCGAGAGGCGATGAACTCCCTCATTGCCCTGCATAATGCGGCGGTGCCGCGGTTTATGAAACAACAAGCAAACCATCACATGCACCCACTGCTCCAGCGTATTGAATTGGTAATGGAGCGGTACAAAAGAACGATCACGTCCACCAAACTAATTCCAGGCTTTGAGTTTATTCGGTCTTCTAAACTGGAAGAACTAGCCGCCATGTTAACCCAGTGTTTTGACCAGACGCAGCTGGTACACCAAATCGTCCCATCGCCAGAGAGACTGGTTATCGTCCATGGAAACTTTGACATGAGTGCCTTTGTGTTTTCGAACCGCTCCCTCGAAGGTCGTGCAAAGTATCCCCCGTTACTCCTTTCCACCGTGAACTTCAAATTCACTCGTTTGGGAGACCCCTTAATGGATCTGGCCGCACTGGCCCTTTATGTGTACCTGCCTTCCCCTGACGGTATTTTTGACTTGCCAAAGTCGGTGCAGGTGCTCTTTTCGTCCCCAACGGAAATTTTGGATTACTACTGCAACACACGTGGTTATATGCGGCACTTTGACCGAAATCGACGAGAGGACATTTTTTCGGTGTACTTGTCGACATTGTGCCTGGAGAGGGCCGTCTTAACGATTGTGGATGTGGTGAATAAGGCTCGAAAAACCAAGGCGGTTTCTCATACCGATAGTAGGGTCTTTGCCTCAGTAGACCAGATTGCAACGCGAGGTGTTGAGTTGTTGATGGGTCGCCAAAAAGCTAAAGTCTAGTGGGTTTGTGACATTTTCGTTGTTTGTATTTTCCCATTGTTCCTCTAATCTTACTATTTCACTGTCATTATGCTTATATTACTTTCGTTTAGCAAAATTAGTTCCTTGGTTTGTGAGGCCAATTATGATTTACTTTACCAAAAAGATTTTTTAAAATAAATAAATGAAAAAAAAAAACAATAATAATAAATTTAGTAATCAATGTAAACACCTTAAATTACAAAAACGTATGGCAAAAATACGTTCTGTGTATGTTTTTTTGATTTTTTTTTTCTAAATAGCTCAAAACGTCCTATCCGTATTTCTTTTTTCCTTTTCCTATGTTTATGTTTCCACTCTCACTCTTAGTATTGCCAAGTTTGTTGCTGTAGTATATCCTTTCTCACACTTCTCTCTCTCTCTCTCTCTCTCTTTTTTTATGTGTTTTTCCTTTTTTTCTTTTTTGTAAAATTAAAAATATAGTACAAATAGATTTTTTTTTTTGCTCTTTTTCCCCCTTCTTTCCTTCTGTCCAACACCATAATAGGTTTGCTCGTGGGGTTTCAATGAATGAAGGGGAAAGAACGAGCGGGTTCAACGTGTACGACAATGGTACCGTGTACGAGGGCGAATTCTTGGGTGGCGAGCGGGACGGGTTAGGAATTGTCTTTTACCCAAACGGAAACATTTTTGTCGGAGAATTTAGAAAGGGGGAAATGGAAGGAAATGGCACCATTATGTTTAGTTCCGGGGAATTCTTTGTAGGTTTACTGAAGCACTCCAGTATTTACGAAGGGGTGTTGTACTCTGAGGGCCAAGAAGTGAAGGGTGTGTGGGAAAACGGTCAGCTGGTGAATCAAGAGCCGGTGAACGTTCCTTCCCATATTCAACAACTGCATCTTCGCTTATTTTCCACCATGCTGAAGCACGTGCACTCTCATTTTAGTAAATATAAAGATGCCCCTTTCGCTGCTTCGACTACCACTGAACGCCCACCGGTTAACATGAACACGTCGAGGGAAGTTCCCCCCACCACCGCGGATTATGGGGTAGAGGAGGCAGTTGACGGTTCCAGTTTGCGTCGAGTAAAATCACAAAACTTAACCGTTAAAAAAGACGATTCCACACAAAACCTACGTAACCTCCTTACCCGATTTGCGGATAGAAAAACGGTATTTTCGTGCGCAGGACCAGCGAGAACGGAAGCGTTTTCGTTTTCACTGTTTTCGCAGAGGTTGGTCGCCTTTTTGTTTCCGTTCTTAGCGCTTCCGTGGTGCCCCTTTGCCCCATTTAAAGTTCGAACCCTTTCCCAGGAAAGGGAATACGTGGTGAGTGGGGCGACCCTTCGACAAGATTTTGACTCCCCGACCTTTAGTGTGTACGTTAACCTCGTTGGAATGTTGTGTCAGGTGGTTTCTATTGTGTTGGTAGCCTGCAAAGTAAAGTTGGGAAAACCACAAGAGGGTAGGCTCACTTTACCCGAAATGGTGATTCCGTGTGTGTTGTGGTTTTTCGACGCCTTTTTCTCCGCACTCTACTACGGTTTCGATCGCAAGCCGCATAGTTTGGAACGGCTCGACCGAAATTTGACCCCACAACTGTCTGGGTTTGCGGCCAGTGTGATCGATTCAAAGGCTAAAGTGTGTATCAATACCTGGGACGAGGAAGGACGAAGCAAGGTACGCAATAAACACTACCGATTCCGCTGGGTAATGTTTTCCATTCTCTACGGTGCCATGATGAGTCTTTCGGCACCCTCTACCCGTGGGGGTTTCGGCACCCCTATGTTTGGGGATGACTCTTATGAAAAAGGGGCCGCCTTGTGTGCTTTCTTCTCTACGTTTTTCTTTTCGGCTTTGGTGACGTTTCATGTTCTCAAACTTACCGACTTGGAAAGAGAGTTGAAAGCCAAGCTGAGGGTCCTTACCGAGGTGGCGTTTGTGGGTCAAAAGAGCATTGTCAACCCTAGCCTTCGAACGAAACAACCGTTCAACATGGACGAGCCTTTGTGCGTGGAGGACCTCTTTAAAGGTTTTCCTGGCTGGTTCACCACGCGTTCGGTGGTTCTGTATACTTCTAGTAGTGCCACTCATTGTGCGAGAAGTGGGGCGATGAGTTTGTTTGTAATGTCCATGATCGTTGTGTTTATTGTGGCGCTGTCGGATGTCTTTTACATGCTGGCGAATCACTACGACAGATCCCCCGATTACTACTCTACGGCCCATTCGTACTGTTTCTTTGTCGTGTTGTTCTGGGGTATACTACTCGTGCGTTACATGGCCGCGTGTGTGGAATCTAGATATGAGTTCAAGAGGCACTTGTATGTAATGGACTTGGTGGCATTGTACCACACAGTGAGTCAAGAAGACAAGACCGCTGGAGAAATTATTAATAGATGTCGTCTAATGTCCCACACACACGACGCGGTCCCTAATTTCTTCGGTCTCACCTATTATCCCCTTGTCTTAGCCACCATTCTTTTGTTCAACGTCGCAGCTCTAGCGGCGACGGCATTTCAACTTGGAGAGGTAATTTACTACTAGGTTTTTTTTTTTTTTTTTGTATCCCCCTTTTTTTTTTCTCAAAAAAATAATTATGAAATATATATTGTACATTTTTGTCAGTGGTGTAATATTACCTGCGGTTTACAGCCAAAAACAGTTGCTACGTGCTCCTGAGGTGGTCAACACCTATATACGTGTGGGTTAGGGGTACCGTACCTCGGTATAGATACAGAATAAAGGGTTTCTTCTCTCTGTCTCTCTCAATCACTCTTTTAGCTTAGCCGTCTTGTGAGTTGTTTTATAGTTTCAAATCAGTAGGTGTACAACACTCTCCCACCACATACATACATTCATACAAACAAACACCAGTTCAATGAATTCCAAAACAAGCAGAACGGTTTCAGGACATTCCTTTTCTTCGCAAAGTACCGTCATATTAAACTCAATCGCCCGTGCAAGGCGTTACCCAGAGCCATTCGTGTGGGTTCCACTACCCCTGCTGAACTTGTTAAAATTAAAGTTAATCTCTTCTGATTGCTTACCAGTACGATTAAACCAATCCCAACAGCCTACCTATTACTATCACTACTCCCAGTTTTCCAATCCCCTTCGAGAGATACAGGAACGCTGGAATCGATTTGGGGAACAGGAACAAAAGAAACCGAAGCAAACCTTTTTACGCGACTCTGTACCACCTGAACAGTTACCCCTTAGTACCAACGGAGAACCATTCTCTGCTGAGGTGGAGGCTCGTATGATCTTAAAGTCCTCCACCTACTCTTTTCCTAGTCGGTACTGGACTACAGTGGATGAGGCAGAGTACGTGTTTGGGGTTTCTTTCAAGAGGAGAGCACTTTGTGACGAATACGCCGTACCGATCGTCACTCCGTATGATAAAAAAGTGTACTACAACACCTCGCTCTGTCAGAAGCCGGATAGATTCAACGAGCAGGTGTGTCAACGTTACGATCCGGTGAATTATGAAGGGGTGTACTACCACCCAGTCACGGCTGTCGCAATGAAACGTCATGCTATTCAACACGATGTCTTGCCACATCGTCTTTGGCTCAGTGTTTCTAGAATAAAGTCCTTGGGTTTCACCTTCAACCGACCCCCTTTGGTGCTTCAACCCATTGGGGGTCGCTCCATTAGCCTTCAGAATGTAGGCTGTACGAATGATCCTTACACCATTCAACTCCTAATGGGTAACGCCATTGTTGACGATGACGAAGAAAGTCTGCTTAGTCTGGACTCTGAGGTCCTTAAACCTGCCACTCTGAAGGATTTTTAAAGGAGGTAGTCACTTTTTTTTTCTTGGTTTCACTGCTCCTTTTTTAAAAAGTAAAATCATGTGTTTTGTTAAGACAAACACACACACACACACACACACAACGAGGTCGTGTACCTCATTTGTGATTGATTGTTGACTTCTGGAAGTTTAAATTAAGGAAAGTCCTGTTAAGAATCTGCTCTTTACCTATTTTTATTTTTTTAATTTACTCCCTTTTTTCTGAACCCGCCACCCTACGATCTGTCCTCATTTGCTTTTTTCCCTTTTAGAATGCCTCTCTGTGTTTGTGTTTTAAGGTTAATTTTCTATCCCCCCTTTTTTTTTTTAATTTCCTTTTTTTTGTATGTTTGTAGTTCGTAGGTATATCCATTTTTTTTTCTCTCTGCGATTGCCACGGTACAGCTAGCGTCAAATGAAAAAAACCTGTTGTTTGTTTACTTTACCACCATCTACACTATCTTTTCTCGAAAAGAGAAATGATTCAGTGTCGTATCACTATTGGGAGTCCCTTAAAACAAAAAACACACCCCAGTTTACATCCATGGAAAAAAAATTTTACTTTGAGGAAAGATTGCACTCCATCCACCAAAATTTTGAACTTCAAAATGGCACTTGGAAGACGAAGTAAACTACTCGAATGGACAAAGTCGAAGGACTTCTGCTACACATAAAGGAAGTGGGAATAAACTTTTAAAGTATAAAGATTCTTTTTTTTTTTTTTTAAATGAATAATTTGATGCCAGTCCCCTTTTTTTCTCTTTGTTTTTGTAGGTGTGCGGTTTCACCTAAATGTTTTTCCCCACCCCGCCCCCTCCTTCTATTTTTATTCAAACCTAGACTAGAATTTATTGTTACATTTTTTTTTGTTCTTGTTGTAGTTGTTAACAAAAAAAGAAACATGGCCACTGGTAATATCTCGGATGCAAGCTTAAAGTACTTTGAGTCGCACGGTATAAAATCGCTGCTGGAGGAGGCTATGCACGATGTTCTTTTGAAAAAACCAGACGACCCTCTTTCCTTCCTTCTAACACACTTTGAAAAGAAGACACCGATCCGTCTTATTATTGCCGGACCACCTGGTTGTGGTAAAGGCACGCAGTGTGAAATGCTTGCTGCTGCCTACGGTATCGTGCATCTGAGCGTAGGAGATCTGCTGCGAAAGGAAGCCAACTCTGGGTCAGAGGTAGGCGCCAAAATTGCCCCTTTTGTGAAGGAGGGTAAGCTGGTTCCGGATGAATTATTTGTGGACTTAGTCATCAAACGAATCGTGGAGGTGGAGGAGACGAGTCGTGGTTGGGTGTTGGATGGGTTCCCCCGGTCGCGCGCTCAGGCGATTTACCTTCAACGTTCTGGCATTTCCCCGCAAAAGTTCTTTTTCATTGATATCCCAGATAGTGTCGCCTCCAGCCGTGCCCTGTCCCGGGTGTACGACCCCAGTACCAGTAAAACGTACAACACTGTCACGTCCCCACCCCCCCAAGGGGTAGAAACCATGAGAAATATAGACGATTCTCCAGAGGCGGTTGGAATGCGGTTGAAGTATTTTGCGGCCCGTAAAGATGAAATTATCCAGTGCTACTTACCCTTTTACGTTCGCATAGACGGTACTTTAGACCAGGAAGGCGTATTTGCCGAAATTAACGAGCAAGTGAAAGCTCTTGAAGCGAGCAAACCAACGGCTTAGGAGAGTATGACGCTCCCTAAATGAGGAGAGAATAGTAATAATAATACGGTGTATGTCTGTTTATCGACAGGTATATAGATTGTATCTATGTATAAAGAAAATCAACCCCCCCCCCCCCCTCTTAAACAAGAACACAAAAAATGGGAACTTGAAATATAAACTAATGAGCTAGAGTATTCACCTCTTTGGATTTCTCTAACCCTTTCTCCTCCCTCCCTCACTTCTCTAGAAATCTAGTCAAAGCAAAAAGCATTTCCTTTTCTTTTTTTTTTTTCTTGTTTCTTCTTTCGGTGTAACGTGTTGAGATGAAAAATTCAACTCTCCTTCTTAGACACCGACTGTTTTACCCGGTACGCCAGGGGGTTCCTCTGAACTCGATCAAGACCATTTTTCCTTTAATTTACCAAAACAACATGTTAGCAAAGCCGAGAAACAATTGGTCCGACTATCAAGGACGCAAACCGTTTGATGTAGATCATGAGCTCCCCGTTTTTGAAACTCCACTCAGTGAGAAAACCACCACACATAAGTGGTCGCATTGGGATCAGTTTCTCAACCCACAGCTGACGCAGCATTGGAAGAATATTACCCCCTCGGAGGAGTACGTAGGACCGCGATCGGGACACAATATGATTAAAATGGGGTGGATGAAAATCGGAGGTAGCTGGAAATACTCTCGGGGGTATAACGATGCCCGAAAAGGCTTTGCAAAGGGACAGTGGCAGGAAAGAAAGATGACCCCGAGGTTTATGTTGGCCCCGCGCGTGTCAGCGGGGGGTCCCCGCAACCGTTATGAGGGCAAGGCAACGTTTTCAAGACTCCCACTCTCTAAATTAATGTGGGCCATTGACACGGGGCGACTAAATCCCAACGAAGTCATTACACTCTTTCACCTTCGACAGGCCAATGTAATTTCGGAGAGAGAGATACTGTGGCCAGGGTTTGTGTTGGTAGCGGGAACCGTGGAACGGATTCCGTATCCAATAAACATTGAACTACAAAACGCATCGGCGCGGTCGATCCAACTCATTGAAGAGGCGGGTGGCTCCTTCACGTGTGTGTACATGACGCATGAGGGGCTTTTCCAGGAACTTCACCCGGAACAATACCCCCTCTTTATAGAACAGGAGCTACCGGAACGAAAGGGTCTAGAGTCTTTTGCGACCAACCCAAGAAAACGTGGGTGGTTGGCACAGTGGTACGAAGACGAAGGGAAGTACGCTCACCCGGAAGCAGGGAGACGACTATCTCATTATATTCGTCCCCCCACTGAGCGCGACTTTCCCTCCACTGTGGAAGAGTATGACCTTGTAAAACACCACCAGAAGTGGCATCTCAATCAACCAGGAACGGGGACTGTTCTTCCTTGGCACTCTTACGGAACGGCCGATGTCCAAAAGCCTTCGGCGAGTGTTTTGTAAGGAAAAGGACAAAGGAGGGTTGCCCCTTTCTGTTGTTGTTGTTGTTGTTGTTATTTTCCCTCACCCCTTTCTTACACAGACCCACTCACACAAACACAAACCTTTTTAAACGTAGTAGTATGAATGTTTTCGGTCTACTGTTCTTCACTATTTTTTTTTTTTTGTTCTCTTTCCCTTCATCCCTCTAGGTATGCACCGTTGCTATTCCCCCGCTCTCCCTTCCCACTATACCAATTACCCCCTTGCTTCCTCCTTTCACTTCTTCTATTCTTATTACTAATATTTATTTATTTTTCCATTGTTGTTGAAAAGGTGGACCACTTCTAGAACATTACTACTACACATGACCACTAGAGTAGCGCTTAATAAAGTGGTAGTGGTGGAACCCAATCCATCCAAATGGGACGAACCCATCACATTAAAAGTAGTGCTTGAAATTTTTGAAAAGGCTCCCAAAGATTGCATAGAGGCCAAGTTTACGTGGTCGCCTATATGGGACTTTTCAGTCGACCAAGAGTTGGATGAGCTGGAAGTTGGTCCATTTGCGACTACGGGGAAACACGAGTTTTTGCTCCAGAGCGATCCCCCCGATGTTGCCACTATACCAGACCCGACAGGACCCACTGCGCTATTGGTTTCCTTTCGATACCATGGGGAGGAATTCTTACATTTAGGCTTTAATGTGGCGGTGAGCTGCGAGGGGGAGATACCGGACGTTTTCACTTCGGGAGATAAACTCGTTCGCCACATAGGCAGGGTGTACAGCAAAATAAAAACAGTAAAGTGGGACCTAGACACCAATGACGATAAAAAGAGAGCGAAGGAGTCCCTTTCGTCGTCGGAAAGAGAACCTGAATCCAAAAAGACAAGAAAGGAAGAATGAACTCGGGCGAAACGTTTCAGCCCCTCTTTTTTTTTTTTTTTTAGATGATTGTTACTGAAGACAGTTACTAATGATTATTTAGTATTGACAGTTTCTACCTCTACCTATCAGGAGTGGAATATTTTCACGTCTCTTTTGGCAACGGTTTCGGGGCGCGTTTATGATTTCTTTCTATCTCTCTCTCTCTCTCTCTTTTTTTTTTGTGTGTGTTTGTGTGGGTGTACAGAGCTCTTTTTTTAATAAATTGCGTTTTACCGCTTTTCCAATGCAAAGAGTTCCTTTACCCCCTCTAGATGAGGATGCTACGAGCTCTCGTTTTAGCTCACCCGTGAAGCTACTCGACGGTCCTTTTGGACCGGTACACACGGAGCCGGGTAACCGCGTTGAAATGGACGCAGAAGTTGTTCCAGAGATTCACTCCAAACAACCCAATAGAGTCAACCGGTGTTTGGATAAAATTCTTCCTGCTGGTGGTGCTCTCTCCAACATTGTAACGCTGACTGCAGTGTCTCTGGGGTCTGGCATTATGGCTATTCCCTTGTCCTTTCAACAAACCGGGGTGATTACCTCCGTCTTAATCAACACCGGAATCACCTTCTTCACGGTGTACTCTGTTTATATTCTGATGTGTACCGTGGAAAAAACTAAAAGCCGTTACTGCTCCTACGAGACGCTCTCGCGTGCTTTACTTGGCCCTGGTTGGGATTTTCTCGCGGCATTTAATCAGTTTATTTTTGGATTTGGGTCTTGCGTATTTTTTGTGATTTCCGTGGGCTCCTTGTTGCTCACCGCAACCGACGACCCAGGGGTCAATGCCTTTCTGAGAACTGATTGGGGAAATCGGGTAATGGTCATTCTTGTATGGGTGGTCATTATGCTTCCTGTTTCGTTACCAAAGGAGATCAACTCGGTACGGTTTGCGTCCCTGTTGTCTTGTCTCTTTATGACCTACCTTGTCATTATGGTAATTATTCACTGTTGTACCCACGGTTTTGTTAACGGAAAGTCCAGGCACAAGATCGACTTATTTAAAAGTGGAAACGACCCTATTGTTGGCTTCTCGATGGTACTTTTCTCGTATCTTTGCCATATTGATACATTTAATTTGTACGCGGAAATGTCGGTTCCTTCGCCCGCCTTAATGTCCAGGGATACCGCCGTTTCCATGGTAGTGACCGAGATATTGTATATTCTCTGTGGTGTATTCGCCTACTTGGAATTTGGGGAGAATATGCCATCTTATATCTTGCTAACGTACAATATTCGAGAGAGTCCCCTTATTTCAGTCGCGTACGCACTTGTTGGCTTGGCAATGTGCTTTATATTTCCTCTAGTTCTACAGCCCGCCCGGGATTCTCTTTACTATTGTCTGTCCTTCCGTTTTCAGTCCTTCAAAAGCGTAAAGACCGTTCCCATGTGGCTGCACCTCACAATCTGTGGACTAATGTCATTTGTCGCCATGATATTGGGTATTTTTATTCCCAAAGATAATGTCTGGTTTAGCTTAGTAGGGTGTTTTTGTACCGGTTTTATTGGCTTCATTTTTCCAGCCCTTTTTTCCATGTACAGTGGCGAATGGGATCTGAAACATGTGGGCTGGTTTAACTATATAACCACCTATCTTTTACTGATTGCTGGTGTAGCTTCTCTCGTGTTCGGTTGCGGCGCTGTCATTTACCTAGAGGCTACTGGGTGATCTCGTTCAAAAGTTTAACTGTCTTACCTTCCCCTCCCCCTTTTTTTTTTTTCGTTCACGTTTTACCTTCTCTATATCGTTTGCTTCCCTTTTCAGATTAATATTAGAAAAATATATTTTTCTTTCTATATCTTTGCAAACTAAATAATTAAAAAGAATTCGTTTTTGATACACGGTTTTTGTTTTCTAATAATTCTCTAATAGAATCTTTGCGTAATAATTCGGCAAAGAAGGAACCGTTCGTCAATTATTTATTATATTTTTATGATTACTATTATAATCTATCGATATAATTATTTTTTTTTTTAAAAATAAAAACTCGTATGTTTATTATTGTTAATTTTTTTTTAAGAATGTTGACTATGTTGTTCGTGTTGTGTATCAGTGTTTGGGTGCTTAACACTGTTTACCAAACATCTTTTGTAAAGTGTCCTCTTACTACTTCCCCCCCCCCCCCCTAAAAGGAAGCAAAACAATAGATGGCCACTCTCAACCCACAAACTTGCGCCTTTTTTACGCAATTTTTTCATGTTCTCAAGGCGCCGACGTCTTTGTGTGAGCCCCCTCTCTCTCTCGTTTTCAGTAACGTATATCGACAGGACAGTGCAGCTCACCACAATAGTTCAATCTAACGTACTGAAGAAAGGGCGGGCGAGGCGACTTGTTTTGAAGTTGAAGCTGCTTTTTACTGTTGTATGGAGACGCCTGCACCCTTTTCTCACAATTAAGCTTTTCGTTTGGGGTCCACAAAAACGGTTGTCCTTGAATATACAAGGGTATTATCTGCTAATATATAAATGTTTGCACCCTTTTTAAAAGTTTTGTAATCGTTTACGTGCATACACAGCGTATAGCTATACATCGGATCCACCGGCAACTTGGAAATGCTCTTCTTTAGCATTCTGCTTCCTTCTCTGTTTTTTCCACCTTCCTTTCAGAGAACTCACCTGCACCGCAATCTTGCCGTTGCCATTATCCCGTTTTATCCACTGTATTCTCACTGAACTACTATTATTTGACCACTCCTGTATATCACTAAAGGCTCGACGGGTGCGAGGCTTCTTCTCTCTCTACTGTTGACGTCCCTGGTGCTGTGCCAATACTCTAAAGCCGAAACAGTACCGGTGACAGGGTAGTTTAATACTGACGGAAAACCCTACAATGACTTTACCTACGACCTCACCGGTTTAAGTGGGGAAGCCGATACCGCGGTTGTCAATATTTTCAGTCTGATCGTTAAGGGGAACGGAGTGCACTTCAAAGGTTTCTGCAGCTACAGTCTATCTCAAGCAGCCCCGTCACTCAAACTCAGTGTCACCGACGCGGCTGTGACGAACGCACCTATTAAAACCTCTAGATTTTTTTCGCCAGGCACCAACACTACCGTCTCCGGCACAAAGGCCAAGATGTTGGGGGACTCCATCCTCTTTGACTTTCGTAGACAGTGTAAAGGTTTTCGTCGTCAACACCGTTGCGGAGTAGACCACTTTACCCTGGTGGGGTGGTGCTCGCGCTTAATGGCAAAAAAGGTGCGAGTGTTGATCGAAGTAAAAAAGTGGATTTTTTTCTCCTCCGAGTCAACGCCACTGGAGCGATGAAAATGGTCAAGCTATACGGTGAGACTTGTGAAGGCAGGTTCAACTTCTGCCTTGAGGTCTACAACGGACTGTTCGCGGTCGACTTCGCCAACTTTACCAACTGCAACGGCCCTTTTTTTGACGCTGGTGTTTTAAATGGTGGCGAATCCGAAAAGTGGAATGACACGCTTTCAAAACTGTACCCATCAGACGGGGAAGAATCAGACCTTTTTCTACTCCAACAATGAAGTCACAGTACTCGTAACTGGAATGGATGGAAACTTCGTCGTGTCCTACCATCATCACCGATGGCGATCTTTTCTCCGTACCCGACCAGCCAGTGGCAACGTGTTCCGCCAACTCACAGATGGTGTTTCAGCACATCAACGCGAAAGGACACGGACTGGGTTTCTATGTTTTTTCTGTGGTTTATGTTCATTGCGAGGTTTACATGGGCAACCTTACCTCTGGTGGCGTCAAGTACACGGAACCGAGACGGTATGAAGGTCTCCAGTAATCGTATAGTAAAATTATTGACGATTTTGGAAAAATAGCCTATGTGGCACGGGACTCAACCAACAGTTCGGTTATTGGCGAATACTCCCTTGTGTACTGTGTTCGCTCGTCCTACCTGGGTGTAGCCTCAGAAATAATACCAACGAATGCGCAAAATCAAGAGGTGATGGCAAACGGTTTCCCGGCACGTGTCCAGTGGGGACCTTTAAATCGTTCTGCACTAAAGTGTATGACCCACTGCTTTCTCACACTGTGACCGAACACCTCTACGTGGTGTGTGAGACTAGTAACCACTCTCTTGAGAGTGGTGAAGCTAAGTTCGGTACAGACCTTACAACGGGGCCGCCCATTTGGCGCGCTGGTCGAGACCGTCACTCTGTGACTGGTACTGAACACCGTTCGCGACCCCTCGCTTTGGATTCAATTCCAAAAGACGTGGCGACAAAATACATAAACGCCGGTTATCACCGGGTTGTTTCGGTCTTGGCGCCGGGGTCGGTGCGGAAGTGTGAGCTATACACTCCGCGGCTTATTTGTAAGAATCGCCAGCCGGGCCCAGCTCTAGGTTGGGGAGGAGAAAAAAAATATATATCCTTTGGGCATCTCTCTCTGTCCAGTGGGAGAAGCTTTATCCTCTACGACCAACCATTGTGTTTCTTGCGTCTTAGACTATTGCCGCCATTGCGATGAAGCGAATAAGTGTGCACGCACTATGCGAGGACGGGTATATGTTGAGCGGTACGAACTGTATCCAAAAGACCTGCGCGAAGCCCCCATGTGCTGAATGTGACAGCCCCTCTGGTGACACGGACACTTGCAAGTCGTGCTCTTCTCCCTTCGCTTTGAGCTCCACTACACGAGAATGTGACACTTGCAAGTCAGGGTACAAATATATCCAGGAGAGTGCGATGTGTGTAAAGAAACAATGATAGGTAGAGAATTGTACCAATTGTGTCTTTGATGAAGAGCACCAGTGCGATAGCTGTGTGGAGGGTTCGGTGATGGGCGAGGATTTTCAGTGTAGCGCCGCGTCGGAAAAGAAAAAGGTGGGCACCGGCATGTTAGTCGGCATCATTGTAGCGATTGTTGGAGTGGTGTCGGTTGTGGTGTTTCTTCTCGTGTTCTTTCTATACTGTCGTAGGCAAAGAAGAAGCTATGAAGCGGTGGAGCACGTGGAGATGAAGAACAAGGCTGCTGTGAAAGGCAATAATCTCCCGTCCGTTGAAGTGGAGGAGGAAACGGAAGTAACGTTGTTGAACCCCGAGGGAGAGGGAGACGAGAGAAATCCTTTGGCGCCCAACGAAGAGGCGAATGAACCCCCCAGGGTGTCAGGTGGACGTCGCACGCGCCGTGCTCGCAGTGTCCGACGTGCTCAAGCCGAAATTGCGGATATTGACCTTGAAGGGATGTACTCTAAGGACAATGAAATAGAAGAGGATATATTTTAATAAAGTATTTTTTTTTTCTTTTACTCGTTAGTTTTTGCTGATTATTATGGACAGTAAACTAGTTGAATTCACTTTACGTGCAATAAAGACAACTTTTGTCCCTATAAAATACAAAATACAAAAACAAATTACCCCCCCCCCCTCTTTATCGAGTATAACCTTTACCGTAACAGTGGTTGTACTTTGACTGTCGGAGCTAATCTATCCCAGTTCGCCCTTTTTTTTTATCATTCACCAAGCACCTATTTTAACGTCCTCTTTTTCCTCCCCTTCTTCTGTCTTCCCTATCTACTGGGAGGCTCCCCTACTGTGCACATCTTCCCATTCTCGCGAGGAGGTTTGTGGAGAGTCTCAAGCAGAGGGAAAAGAGGGCAGCGTAAAAGGTAATCGTTTTTAAAGAATGTACTGGAAATGATAATTGTCTAAGAGCTAGGAAGCGTAAAGTATTTGCGTTACTCTCATCGGTCTACCAGAATGAATAAATGTATATGTCTTTTTTTTTCCACTGTTATTAAACCGGGCGTATTATAAATCTCTTAATCTCCTTCCTTTTAAGAGTGCAATAATGTCCAGGGTCACGTCCCTTTCATTTTATTTATTTTTATTTTCAAAGTTCGTTTATATACTTTTCGAATTCCAGATTAAAAAATGGATTCCCAATTTCAGAGAGTGTTAGATTCTAGGCACATTGAAAGTACCCCTAACACTGCCATCAAAAGAAGTAGAATAAAACCTTCTGTCATTCTAAAAACGGATGTGTTATTAGGCTCGTTAACTTCTATAACTTATTATCCACCTCGAGGGTTACTTTCCTCTGGTAAGAGATTTTTTTTTTCCCTTTTTAAACGTTATGTATTTATTTTCGGAATTCAAGCTTAATATAGCACATTCAATTTCAATAGTAGCCGTGCTACGTTCTTTTGAAAGTACTTCTAACACTGTTATCAAAGAAGTAGAACTACTCCGTTTCTGTAAGTATTAAATTTATTTATGTGCGTGTGTCTTACCCCTTTAATTTTTTTTTTTGGAGAGGACGATCTCTTTTTCACTCTTTTTTTCGTTTATAGTTTTCTCTCTATGCCATTTGAGTTACAGTCGGTTGCTTGGGTGCAACTGATGGCCACAGAAGCATGAAAGACAGGGGAGGAAATTCCTTCACTACTGTTACGGTGGATTGCGCTTTGACCCTACTGCCGCCTCCTACTACTATTGCGGTGTAACGTTCGTAACTGTCGGCGCACTGTTATTGGAAGAAGGTAAACCCTCTTTGCTACCACTACTTAAGTTGTGCCTTACTGCTTTTTTTCTTCTACACTTTCAGGGGCATACTCCTTTGTTTCTCTACTTTATATATACTAATTAAATGAATTAGTTAAACATAATTTTTTTTTTAAATCTAACCTCTACCTTCCTCTCTTTTTTCTTTTCAGACTTTTTGTATTGCAAACAACGTCTTTTTGAAAGTTATTCAATTCTTAGCTGGTCTTTTCATACTGTATTTAATACCTCTCTTAAGCAACCACAAAATGATCGCACCAGGAAGAATAAATTTTATGTGGAAGGCGTTCCT